>NW_021024834.1:2359000-2401099 GCF_004153795.1 Camellia sinensis | reverse complement strand
TACGGCAAACACGGTGTCCTAGGCGCACCAATGCAAATGCAATGCAAAGAGACACATAAGTGTAATCAAAACAAGATATCATGAATTCGAGTCAAGTTCACAGTAAGCAAAAATAACTAAAAAAAGATACAAAAAAAGAGCCAAAAAGAGGGGAAAGGGTGCTTACCCTTGTAGACCAGTCTTTAACAACTTCTTGAACTAAATTTGCTGCCTCGTAGCCTCTGAGAAGACCTCCAAGCTGCTGTAAATGGAAGTGGTGGAGTGGTGCTAGGTGATGGTGTGAAAATGGGGTAGGATTTGGGTGTTTTTTGAAGGAAATGAGAGAGGGAGAGGGATATAATGCAAGAGGCTCTTAGGGAAATTTTCTAACCCTTGGGACAGAGCTGGAGGCTCTGTTATGTAGACCAAAGAGGGGGAGAAAGGGAGGGAAAAAGTGGGGGGAAAACAAGCCAAGTTTCCCCCCAAAAGTTGTCCCCCCCGGATACAGATTTTTGGGGGGAAAAAAGTATACAGCTGTAATGTACTCACCCTGAGGAGCAAGGCCGGCCAAGTTTTGGAGATACAGGTGGCCATCCGGCCACCCCCCATGGCCGGCCGGCCAAGGGTCAAAAGGGTCAAAAAGATTTTCTGGCCGGCCACGACAAATTGGTGTCCTCCCAGGTGCCCTCAACACAACCCTGTGGTCCAAAATTGTCAACTGTAAAACAGGAGAGAGAATAGGCCATTTTTAGGAAGGGTTCAAAAGGGTCAGGTGGAATTACTGGCCGGCCACAAACTTTTGGTGTCCTCCCATGTGTGTACGACACAAATATGGGGGTTAGGATTGAAGAAAGTGACCCTAGGGTGGTCAACATTGGCTTGGAAGTGAGAAAAACGGGCGTCAGAGGGCGCCGGAGGAATATAACTGGTTGCTGAAAAAATTGCTGGCCTCCCACCCTTCTACGGCCTTCCTGGTGATGAAACAGAGGTACCTGCCAAAAATGAACGAAAACCGATGCAAAACGAATGTTCAGGGGCTAGAACGCGCAGTTCGGGGCCCCAAAAACTGCTTGTTAAGCATCGAAAATGGCATTCGACCACGAAGTGGGTCTCTCAGACCTCAGTGTCCCTCAAAAGGGAGTAAATAAGATGCATGCCAAAAACCGGAGCAAATGGAGGTGGTTAAGCAGTCCCGAACCGAGGCACACGGCCAACGGCTCCGAAAAATCGGAAATCGGACTCCAAACGGGCAAAATGGCCTACGACCACAAAACGTGGCCTACGGCCACTGAGAGTTGGTCTACGAGACCTCTCCCTCCCTTCACGAAGAGAAAACAGAGAAAACCGAGCCTGGTTCGCAAACCGAGGCAAAGCATAAAAGAGTCCGGAAGTCCGGAGGCAAGGCTCGCAGCCGAGACTCTGAAACCTCTGAACGAGCACGATATGCAACATCACCAAGCGCTCAATCGGTGACGTCTGAGTCTTAAGGTCGGTCAAAAATGGGGTGTCTACAACCTATTCTTAAGAAAACCTCTTATGAAATTTGGAAAGGTAGAAAATCTAATATTAGTCACTTGCGTCAATTTGGTTGTAAATAATTTGTATTAAATAATAATAAAGATAACTTAAGAAAATTTGATGCTAAATCGGATGAAGCTATATTTCTTGGATATTCAATTTCCAGTAAAGCTTATAAAGTATTCAATAAAAGAACTCTACTTATTGAAGAATCTGTACATGTTGTTTTTGATGAATCTAACAACATTATTTCCAAGAATCTTGTAAGTAATGATATTGTAGAAAAATAACCAAGCATGGAGAAAATTTACATAAAATAAAATGAAGAAAATCTATTACATGAACATGAAGAAGAAATGACAATGGAAAAATTTCAAGAAATATATGCTCTTCTAGAAAACGACTCAAATTTACCAAAAGAATGGAAGTATGCTCATGGCCACCCCAAAGACTTCATCATAGGTGATGCGGCAGAAGGTATAAAAACTCGTTCCTTTGTTAGAAATGTTTGTGTAACTTAACGTTTGTTTCACAAATTGAACCAAAATCGTTTTTAGAAGCTGAAAATGATGAAAATTGGATTTTGGCAATGCAAGAAGAATTAAATCAATTTGAAAGGAATGAAGTTTGATTTTTAACTCCTCGACCTAAGGATCATCCCGTTATTGGTACAAAATGGGTTTTTCGAAATAAAATGGATGAATTTGGAGTTGTTACAAGAAATAAAGCTAAATTAGTATCTTAAGGTTATAATCAAGAAGATGACATTGATTTTGATGAAACTTTTGCACCAGTTGCTAGACTTGAAGCTATTAGAATATTACTCGCTTTTACATGTTTTAAATATTTTAAATTATATCAAATGGATGTTAAAAGTGCTTTTTTAAATGGGTACATTTTGGAGGAAGTTTATGTTAAACAACCTCCCGGTTTTGAAAATCATAAATACCCGGATCATGTTTTCAAACTTTCAAAAGCCTTATATGGCTTAAAACAAGCTCCTAGGTATGAAAGATTGAATAATTTTCTACTTGACAAAGATTTTTGTAGAGCAAAATTTGATACAACACTTTTTATAAAAATCAAAAAGGAAGATATGCTAATTGTTCAAATTTATGTTGATGATATCATTTTTGGTGCTACTGATGAAAATTTGTGTAAAGAGTTTGCTAAAGATATGCAGGGTGAATTTGAAATTAGTATGATGGGAGAGTTAAATTACTTCCTTGGTCTATATATTAAACAAACTAATGATGGGATCCATTTAAATCAAACGAAATATATCAAGGATCTACTCAAAAGGTTTGAAATGGAATCATCAAAGCCTGCAGCAACTCCAATGAGCACATTAATAAAAATCAACAAAGATAATCAAGGTAAACCTGTAGATGAAAAGAAATATCGAGGTATGATTAGTTCCTTACTCTATCTTACTACAAGTAGACCCGATCTAATGTTTAGTGTTTGTATGTGTGTACGTTTTCAATCCACACCGAAAGAGCTACACATCACCGCAATCAAACGTATTTTCAGATATCTTGTTGGCACTCCAAATTTGGGATTATGGTATCCTAAGGGAACCACCTTTAAACTTTTTGGTTACTTAGAAGCCGATTTTACGGGATGTAGACTTGATCGAAAAATCACTAGTGGCACTTGTCATTTTCTTGGACACTCACTCACTTCTTGGTTTTGCAAAAAATAAAACTCAGTGGCTCTGTCAACTGCTAAAGCAGAATACATTGCCGCCGTTGGGTATTGTGCACAATTGCTTTGGATGAAACAACAACTTCAAGATTTTGGACTTCACTATGATCATATTCCTATAAAATGTGACCACACAAGTGCTATTAACCTTTCAAAAAATCCTATTCAGCACTCACGCATTAAACACATTGAAATAAGGCATCATTTTCTAAGAGATCATGTACTCAAAGGTGACATTGAACTCGAATTTGTGCCTACAAATCATCAATTAACTGACATATTTACCAAACCTCTAAATGAAGAACAATTTTGTTATATTAAAACAGAACTTAGTATGATGAATACTCCAATATAATATTTATATTAAAAATAATTTTTTTATAAATAAATAATTAAATAAAATAATTCTAATAATAATAATATTAAAAAGAAAAATAAATTATATGCATATATATATATTCTTTCTGTCTCTATCTCTCACCCACTCTCTATCTCTCACCTGTTCTCTCCTTCACTCTCTATTTTCTCTTTCTCTCGCTCTCCCTTTCTTCCTCTCATCTTCAGCCGACACCATCTTCATCCTCATCATCGTCTATAACCAGTTCCATCATCCACAACATCATCCATCACCTTCATTACTACCATCATCCACTCAAATTCCTCACTGACTTGCCAAGATCCCTCACGGCTCTACTTCCATTACCGATCTTCAACATCATTTCCGATTCATCAAGATCAATTATCGATCTGAAAAGATCAGTTTCTGATCCACTAAGATCCATCACCGATCTACAAAAATTCGTCACTGATCTACACGATCTTCTCCATTCCTTCCGATTATCAAGGTCATCACCGATCAACATGTTAAAATTCTTTTTGCATTGTGTTATATTTTTTTACTTGTTGTATGTGCTCCAAACTCTCTTGGATTTAATAATGATTGCTTCTCCCTTGTTTGAAGAAATTTTTTTATTTTTATTTTCTCCTTTTATGCTAGTGCACTTAGTGTAGTTATTTATGGCCGGATCTTAATGACCCTTAGTATTATAGATTGGTAATTTGTTTCTTCAAATTTATGTAATTTTTAGTGCATTAATTTAAGGGGAGACTCATATATTTTGAGATTAACAATTATATAATAATAATAATAATAATAATAATAATAATAATAATAATAATAATAATAATAATAATAATAATAATAATAAAAGTAATAATAATAATAATAATAATAATAATAATAATAATAATAATAATAATAATAATAATAATAATAATAATAATAATAATAATAATAATAATAATAATAATAATATATATATATATATATAAGAGGAGAAATTATTGCAATTTTATTTCAGAAGGAAAAAATATTATTCGATTACATGTAAGTTTTCAGAAGGCTTTCCAGATTTTTTCCGTTTCACTTTTTTCAACAATTTTTCAAAAGCCTCTTTTACATGCCTCTCTCTATTTTCAACTTTTGTAAGTCTTGGCATTATAATTGTTGCATAATATTGCAACGCATTCTCCAACTATCCATTTTTCCTTTCTAACTCTCTCTTCTCCTTACGAATATTAGCTAATTATTGTTTTACCAAGCACACCTCATCTCTCAATTGTTGATTTTCTTGTATTCTTGCTTGTAATCGTTAAGCCATATTGGCAACTGCAGTCATTGCCTATGTACTCAGAGCCATAGTGTTATTAATAGCATCGATAACATTTCGATTTTCAATAACACTAGGACCCTCATTTACAGGAATAGCATGTGCTTGCACCACTGGTGCCTTCTTATTTGCCTGCATTACAGGCACCTCATGCATGTTTGAACCATTGACGGCTAAGGTAAGGAATGACATGATTACACAAGAAGGTAAAACAAAATTTTCTCTCTAACACTTGATATTTTTGTCTCTTTGCCTATTATCCTTGTCCCTTTTTATACACTACATCGATCCAATCCTCAATGCATATCTGCTCAAATCTTTTGTTTTTTAACATTTTGTGCGCTCGAGATGCTCCAAAATCCTCACGATGATTTCGACAAGACCTAAGGACCATTATTATATTTTTGGTATCTCATATTATTTTATCAAATGTGTTTGTTTCCTATCTCCATATTTTATTTTGATGATGTCAAAGGGGGAGAAAAAAATATGACTTTGAATTGCTGTGCATGCATCCGCTTTAAATATTTTATGTTGCAAAATTATCAAATAACTTGTTGATTTTTATTTTGTGTCAAATCCATACAAATATTGTCATCATAAAAAATAGAGAGATTGTTAATCATATTGCTTAATTTTCATGATGTCTAAAATATTATTTGCCAAAATTTGGATTTTTTAATATACATATTATTTGACACAAAATATTATCTATTTAAAATATATATTGTATGATACATTTAAATATTATTTAAATGGAAATATTTTGAAAACTTTACTATTCACTTTTTGAAAAAAATTAGGCTGATCACTATTCATCTTTTGACAAATTGATTGGTTGTATTATTTTGACAAATTTGGTATTGATGGGTTGTCTTCTTTTGACAAAATTGATATGGAGTGGAAGAATATATTTAGTTTAAAATCACTTCAACATATACAATAATTTAAAGAGCATATATTTTCAAATCTATCATAAATATTATTTAAATAGATTTTTTTTGTATGCAAATATGTGATTAGAATATTATATATATATACATGATATTATATTCACAAATGTTGATTAAATTATATATTCAAAACCTTGATGATTTGCCTATAATGTTTGACAAAGAAAAAGTGGACAAAGAAAATATAAGGTTTGACAAAGAAAAAAATTGACAAAGAAAATACAAGTTTTGACAAAAGAAAAGGGTGCCACATGATTTTAGATGCCTTTTGTCTGTCAAGGAGCGTGCCCATGTAATCCATGATGTCAGCAAGGAGCGTCCTACCTCCAACGAGTATATTTTTGTGTATAAATAGAAGTGTTGTGTGTGGAGAAAAATCAAGAACTTGAAGAGAAAAATTTCTGTGTGCTCCAAAATTTTGAGTATATTGTATTCTGCTCTTTCACTTTCAAATCTAAGTGTAGCCTTTGTTCTTACACTTTCATATCTACTATTTGTGAGAGAATTATTGTAAAAGAGGGTTTAAGTACTACTTATTTTTATTCATTATTTTTGTGAGAGATTTTGTAAGAGTAAGGCATTTATTATTGAGTGAGGCTTAATAGATAAGAGTAAGTCCTGTGCCAAATCCACAAGCTTGGTGGTGTATTTATTCAGTTGATAATAAAGAAATTCTTAAGGAGGTTCATTGGGAAGTGGACGTAGGCCTGGCGTGCTGAACCACTATAAATCTCAGTGTTTGATTTTCTCTCCCTATCTCTCTTTTATATTGATAATTATTATTCTGTTTTTTTTTTTGAATATTGTGTTAATTTTAAATAAAATTTTTTAATAACTCAATTCACCCCTCCTCTTGGGTTGCCTACCTAGGATAACAACCTGGGACTCACCCGGTTTGCCTGGTGGACCTTATTGACGCAACCGGGCGGTAGGGGGTGGGCATCGCAGAAATTACACAGCCAACTCCCACTAAGGTCCAAGGCAAACCTCCCAACGAGCCAAACATGGAAGGCAACGCGAAAATTGCGCGCTCGAGCAGAGGCCCATCACTTGAAGGCCTACCTCAACTTGGCAATGTGTTAATGGATTTAGAAATAATAAGACCACCTGTTGGATCCAACTTTACATTACTAATGGAGGATAAGGCCATGCAAGTTACAAGCAACAACAGCGGGCTTAACGCGGAAATAGCCGAGCAGCTGAGCAACTCAGAATCGTTGGTCCTTCAAAAATCTCAAGATCATGCAGAAGGTTGGAAGCTTTTTGTCGGCAAAATGAGGAAACTTTTTGTCGATGGCGCTTCAAACAAGCATGGAGCCAGACTAGGCATAGTTTTGATCTCACCAGACGGGCTAACCATCGAACAGTCCATTGCACTCAGGTTCCCACTATCCAATAACGAGGTCGAATACGAAGCACTGCTAGCTAGACTGAAAAATGCGCTCCGACTGCAAGCATCCGAGCTAATGGTCTACAGCGACTCCCAACTCGCTGTAAACCAAGTGTCTGGGGAATACGAAGCTAAAGATGACAGAATGGCCAAATACCAAGTTCTGGTGAAAGATCAGGTCAAAAAGTTCAAGCCACACGAGTTCAACAAATCGACCGAGAAGACAATAGCCGAGCGGATGAGATGGCCGGCTTGCCTTCCACGATAGACAAATCAACTCCTAGCCCTCTACTAATTGAATTCCTTCCAAGACCCAACATAGAAGACTCAGTGCAGACGAAAGTTCTCTGTGCCGAGCTAGGACCTTCTTGGATGGACCCCATTATCATTTTCTTGAAAGGATCCTGTTGACTAACAAGAAAGAGGCAAACAAAGTCCGGGTGAAGTCTGAGCGGTTTTGGCTCTCTCCATCTGGCGCTTTGTATAAGAAGTCCTTTACCGGTCCATACCTCAAGTGTGTCCATCTAAGAAGAGTCGATGCTTTTGTTTTCGAAATCCATGAAGGGATGTGTGGGAGTCACATCGGCGAAATATCTCTAGCCTACCACACTATCTCGCAAGGATACTGGTGGCCTTGCATGCAGGCAGATGCACAGAAATATGTGACAAAATGCGAGAAGTGCCAAAAATTCGCTCACCAAATTCTTCAGCGAGAGAGCTTCTTCTTCTCACAGGCCCTTGGTTGTTCGCAATGCGAGGGCTTGACATAGTGGGACCACTCCCTACTGCACTAGGCAATCACAAGTTCTTCATAGCAGTGTCTAGCTAGACTTTCGTGCTCCTTTCAGATATGATAGCCCTATAGTTCGGACTCCCATGGTTTGAATCTGATCTCACAAGTGCAATGTAAAAGAGATAAACACAAAAGAGTCCAAATTTGGTAAACCTTTTGAAAAATCGATTTTGAATCAAAAATGCCAAAAATGAAATGCTTTGCCAGATTATAGAGTCGCCACTTAAATATTTTTGAGAAATTTAGGAAACCCGAGACTCGTGCCAAAGGCTACTTATCCGTGATCACCAAGATTGTCTCGACTTGAGAACTTAGGTACTAGAGGGAAAGGTCATGAATTGAGCACCCCACTCGCCCGATCAAAAATCGGCCTCCACTAATCATGATGTGAATCTTATTTACATTATATGCTCTTATTCTAATTATTAGACTAACTTACTATGTGATGCACACACAAGTATAGACTAATTTGCAAAAAATTGAACACTTTGATTTCATGTTTGTTTTGAAAAGTGTTTGAATATGTACCACTTGAAAAAGTGATCGCAAATGTACATTACTCAAGTTATTCTAATTCAAGCAATTAGCCTTCATCCACAGGCATTCAAGCAATTTATCAATTAAGCACTTCGCCTTATGGCAAGCATGTTAGACATGGCAACAATCACACTCAAGAAATATGCCAAAGCACAAAAATGCTCAACTAGTACTCCGAAGCGAGCCAAAAGAAATAAAAGAGTTAGAAAACATGCATGCTCCTGACTAATGCAACATAGCTAATGCAACACATACAATGATGCGACTAATAGGCTCGGCTATTAATTATGACATGTGAATCAATTTGATAGCATGCGTTTCAACACGTATGCAACAAAGTATATAAACTACAATGCTTTGTTAACCGAGCCATGTATGCAAGACAAGTAGATGCAAACATGGAATATACTAAATGAAACATGATATTTTATTGTAACCATCATAAGCAAATAAATAAAAGGGAGAAAAACGTGGGGTTGGAAGACATACACATTATTACAATTTTGCCCTCACGTAGGAGGGTTCGAATGAATGCCCTAGCTAATTAATTACCTAATTAATTAACTATTACAAACCAAATGAAATAAATTAACTACACTAGCTAATTAACTAATTATTACAACAACAAATTTAACTAACTATTCTAGCTAATTAAATAATTACAACACAAAACTAACTAGCTATTCTAATTAATTAATTACAAATCTGCTATTTACAACACGCCACTATTACAACATCATTGTGATGGATCCCGGGAATCAAGGGATGGTTCATGCATGGATGCAGATTTCCACCCAATAATGCTCTCCGTTTTGCTACTGGCATGCCTCTGTTTCACAGTTAGAAAATTGCATTGTTTTTTCACCTCAGCTTTTACTCTGCTCTACTGGAAAAAGGACACTGCCTGGCTAAAAAATTGGCTAGCAACCCAGAAGTAGTGATCGGCAGGCCACTAATAGTGTGTTGCTAGCCACTGATGTTGGTTCTTTCCTGCAGCAACAGAGGACAAACATAGCACAAACCAGAGTATTCTCAATGGATATTTGTCCACCCTGTCTCTCCTTATTAGCAAACAGGTCAAAGGAGGGTTAGGCTTGATTCGCAAGCCCTCAATCGACGCAATTTCATTACGTGATGACTCATGAATCAAGGGACACAATTCTAATAAATGGACAAGGAAAGACCCATAAAACCTCCTCCTTATCATGGATTGATCAAAGGAAGTGGTTGACCTTGGAAACTTGAATCATTTCATCACTTAACAAGTATGAAATGACTCAAGTCTCCATGTGTTCAATTAACGTCTGATTGAACACTAAATTGCTTTATTATCTTGCATCACTTTTAGTCCCAATTTTATTACTTCATTCTAATTACCATCCATTCATTAATTCATTTAAGTCCAATAATGAGCTTTAAGTCCTCTAATGGAAAGGAGCATCAAACAAAGAGTCGTTTTGGGCATGAGAGAGACACCATGCTGTTGGTAATGAACCCCCAAAAGGATTAAACTATTAAGCACGGTACCTCTATCTCAAGCTTAAACAAGCAATTAGCTTGAAACAACTTTCAAAACAAAGAAAAAGCCAAGAAAAGAGGGAGGTTATAGAGGTGATTAGAGATGAATACAAGTATGGAAAGCAAGAAATAAACACTATCAACTCAAATAGGTTGGTGGCTAAGGCCTAAACCACCAAACCTATGAGGATTGTTACACTACAAGCCTATAATACAAAGTATGATTGAAACAAACACATAAAAAAAATCCTAAAATAGGCTAAAACAGTGCTGGAATTGAAGTCAAAAGAGTTAAAAGAGTAAGTTACAACATGGAACAAGTTAAGCTAGTAAGCAAGCACAAGGAGGGGAGGTTACCCCCTCCATTTTTGGGATTTCAAAACATGATTTTAGCCTCTGAAAAACCTCTGAGATTCAATAGTAAAAAGCTCAAAAAAAGATAATAGAAAGGTGGGAAACACAAGGGCAAAGGCTTAAGAAGTTAGGTACAAAGAAGGGTGATCCACCCCCATCCTTAATGGCCTTAAACCACAAGTTTCAGCCCAGAAATTTGGTTTAGAAACAGTCTAAAAATAGTAGAAAAGATGGCAAATAAAGAAGGGAAACAAGTTAAGAATTATACCTCTTGAAGAGGGATACCCTTTTTTCAGTTACAAACCAACAATTACACACCCTCTAGAGCTAAATGCAAGCTCAAAAACACCTCAGCACAAATACCACAAGGTTTAGTTTAGAGTGTATAGGCAAAGAGTGAAAAACTTGCAAGAGAGAGAGAGAGAGAGAGTTCTAGAGAGAGAAATATTTTTGCTCCCAAATTTTTCTAACCTTTTAAAATGTGAGAGAGGGTTCTTTATATATAGAAAAACATGAGACCACCTTAGAAATATCCATATAGACACGTATGGACTGATGCATGCATCTGTGGAAACAGCTAGCACAACTGGCAAAAAGATTTAAAAAAACACACAAGTGGCAAGCAGGCCACATTAATGGCTGGCAGTCCACACTAGTGGCCGGCAGTCCACACTAGTGGGTCTACAGGTCCCAGGATGTTTATGCTTGAAAATTTGTTGTTTTGGTTCAAAAACAAGGCAAGAGGTTCATAGGGTTTTGAGGCTCAAAGCTGAGGCATTCTATTGAGGACTTGGAGCATTTGACAAGTATATACAAATTCATCATTGGGTGTGCAATCGGTGGCGCCCAAGTCTTAAGGGCTGTAAAAAATGGGGTGTCTACAGTTGTACCTCTTTGACAGAACTCGAAGTCATGACATGACGTGCGTGAATGTCAAAGCCCGAAGACGACTCATTTTGACAAGGCCGTAAGACTTGGACAAACAACTAAGACATAAATAAAATTGGTTAAGCTCGTAAGCTGCCTACGTATCCTTTTGCAGAGAATCAAACCAACATAGTTCTGGGATAGGATGCAAATGATATGTATGAAAAATGCTTTGAAAGCTGGACATATATGCTACGCGAAGCCAGTAATTTTGAAAACTCACGATCATGCACGATGATGCAATAAGCAATAACAAATGCGATAAGCAATAACAAATTAACAACATATGAATGAGCCACAAGCTTAAACCAAAATAGGTTTCATGCGGAAAAGCAAAACATGCACTCTGACCATGCCGAAACCATGAAAAGAGGAGAGAAAAATCGCTTATGGTCGCGTTTCACGCATCCTGAGATACTCTAATCATGCTGAAATCGCGAGAAGAGAAGAAAAACCGCTTAGGGTTGCATTTCATGCGTCCTAAGATAAAGGCAAAAGGTACGAGACTATACAACAAATACACATTGAAGTGAAAACGTACGATAGATACCCGAAGTGAACAAGTGCAATAGATGCACAAAGTGAACAATGCGATAGATGCAAAAAGTTAACAAGTGTGATAGATGCACAAAGTGAACAGCTGCGATAGATGCACAAAGTGAACAAGATTACAAATCAATACCGTAACAACGCATGTTCCATACAAGACAGACAACCGATGTATGATGTTAATTGAAAGCATGTTCTATGCAAGAAACAAGAGCATATTCTATGCAAAATTGAAAGCATATTTTATACATGAATCATGAACGATGTAAGGCACGTGTGCAACATAAGTATATGTGAAAATGCACATTTTATGCAACAGAAGAGAACAAATATATAATTCAACAGAATGAGCAAAAGTGATATTCGGCGACAACGTCCGATTTACCCCTCGGAGACTTTGCAACATGCTTAAAAAGGATACACCCTGTTCATATTGGCAAATAGAGAACGTTTGCACGCCGGAACACAATGAGTATTGGGAATGGCGCAATCAGAACACAGTTTCGAGCCTCTCAAGAACCAATTTGGACCCAAAGAGAACCTCTCATACACTACTCGGGCAAAAAAGGCACAAAACAACATCAGGCCACAAATGAGGACTGTCGGCTACCAATGAGGCCCGCTGGCCACTAACGAAAAAACAAGGGCAGATTTGTCTTTTCGGCATGGATCTTTATATACACATCACCACACCTCATTTCCTCACATGCCCAAGTCCGAAATCCTTTCCCCTCTCTCTAGGTGCTTCCTCTCTAGATTTTTGCTTTATACACGTTTTCCAATGCCACGTAAATTTTTTCTGTAAACCCTCTTTGATTCTCTACATTTTGAACCGATCCGATTTTGTTTTCGTTGATTTTTTTGCATTTTCATCACTTTGGGCTTGTTTCCCTCGAGTTTCTCTCGGGTTTTGCGAACTTTCTCGGGTTTTGACTTTTTCTCCTATTTTCTCTCTCCTAGGGTTAACTTTTTCCAAGTTTTCCTCTTTTCTCCATTTTTCTTCATTTTTCACCCACTTTTCACCCACTTTCCAAATGGCAGATGACGTTTCACATGATGGTGCTCCTCTTGAGGTTCCATCTCTATTATCACCCCTTGCCGAGGTCGAGGAGCCAGCGGTCGCCGAGGCCAGTGAGGTGGCGGAAGGCATTGCGGTTGACTTTGAGGCAGAGTTCGCTCTAGGACTCGAGCCTGAGCCACTAGTAACTTATCAATCTCACACGCACATGTTGGCGACTGGAGGCATGATGCGTTTTAACGATTTTGCTGGTGGCATGCCAAAGGACGTTTTGTTGAGAGAGCCTCACTCCTACCTTTCCTACGGCGCTTCCAAGGTACAAACTTTATTTTCATGCTTTTTTGCCTTTTATTTGACTGTGTTTCTTACACTGCGTTTTACCTGAATGCTTTTTTATCACTGTCTTTCATCTGATTCACTCTTTCTTTGCCACACGGGGACCCCCGTTATTATAGAGGATATGGGGCAATGATAGCCAGAGACTGGTATTATAAGCTCCCTCTAGAGGTCCGCGACCATGTTGACGAAACTAGCTTCAACCAATTCTGCACCGGACTCTCACAACACATGGCGAGCCGAGTTCTTCTTAGAGCATTGGTAGAGAGGTGGTGGGACACCACCAACTCGGTCCACCTCTCTTCTACTAGGGAGATGACGATGACTCCCTACGATTTCTCTATAATCACAGGCTTAGGAGTAGAGGGTGATCCAATCCCCTTCGACATGGACATAGGCGAGTAGGAGGCAGCTTGGATCTACTTGCTGAGAGTGCGCCCACCTCTATACAAGCCAGCGATGGTGAGACACAATTGGTTTCCCAAGCACTTTCACGGGAGTAAGCCCGTGACACTAGAGGAGGTTGAGCAGTACATCCAGGGCTTCTTGATGTTTCTACTCGGTACGACCTTGTTTGCGAACAGGTGGAACACCGTAGGTTTATACTTACTAAACGCCTTCGTGACCTTACCCCGAGTCCGGTTCTATAACTGGGGTGAAGCTGGCCTTGCCACACTCTATGGCTATATGAGTTCCACTTCCCACATAAAGGGAGAGCGGGTTAGAGGCTACTGGAGAGCCTGGGAGGTATGCACAACACCTTTCTGCTTTTGCGCTTTCTGTTGACACATTGTGCTTTCTGCATTATATTTTCTGTTTTATATCTGTTCACATATTGTGCGTTCTGTTTTGCACTTTCTGTTGTAATTATGGGTTTACGTCTATTTCCCGGCTCTAGCTCCAGAGCCAATGGATAAGATCTCTCCCGTTGTGCCTTACTCACGGCGATATGACGGTTGGTGCCAGCATCAAAGCCGTAATGAGATAACATTCACCTTCTACCACCGATATTTCGATATGATGGTTGCCCATGAGGTAATCCGAAACTCATAATCATTTTCACTTTACTACTATTCTGATTCATATTTTGACAACTGACGACTCTATACATTCTCTGTTTGCAGATCATGTGGCAGCCTTGGGTGACGATGCCAGCTGGGGTGAGGGACCAATACGCCGGGGCTTGGGCCATGTCTCGATTTTGAATTTTATGGAAGGGCCCAGTTTGCCGGGCCTGATTCTTGGGCGAGCGTTTTATACACCACACTCTGGGCTCACCTGTCCCAGTCGTTCCTATGCCACCTCCAACATCCATGAGGATAGCCGATAGCCTCCCGACTGGGGCCATTATTCATTTTATGTTGGGGCTGGATGCCGACTACTTCAGAGTAGAGGGCGATTATGCAGCTTTCATCCAGACTCATCTCATGCCCCCTCTGACGGGCATTCGCACAGGCGATGCAATAAGTGCTCCCTTGGCAGGTGAGGCTACTTAAGAGACTGAGGCCGATATTAGGGGGGGCCTTCCATTGTGTAGGTTGCCAGTTGGCCAATGATTCCTATTGCGTTTACATGTTGGCGGCCAACTGGGTTAGCCTATCAAATTTCGATAGAGCCACCTGAGGCAAGACATGGGTGCGTCAAAGCCCATGGCGCACTTCAGGTATGAACCACACTTTATAGCTTATAACTGAACTCTCCCTTTCAAAATATTAATTCTTCTGATACTGATCATTCACATGCACTTGCAGGCATCGATTGAGTACATAGAGGGCTTGTTCCAACTGGTTTCTTCTCTGATTGGCATGGTGCAAATAAGAGAGAAGTTGCTTGATTTCCACGGTATCCAAGTATTTTTTCTATTTTCCACATATATTTCACTGTTACCTCACACTGTTGTGCACCACACTATCACATTCCCACTAGTACACTGACACGCATACCGTAACATTTACATCACCCTACATTGCACTAATTCACTACACTGATACACTATACTCATACTATACCTTTTGCACTCATTCCGCATACATACACTGTATCTGATATGTCGTCAACTATTTTCCAGATCCCATCTGTACCGAGGACACCAGTAATAACGGCACCTCCTTCGGCAGCAGAGATGAGAAGTAGATAAGCCCCAACATGCGGTCAACATGAGCGTCGGGGTCAAGGCAGAGGCAGGGGTGCTCAGAGCCAAAGCAGTGAGTCCGAGCCCGTATTTAGTGGGAATGATATCGAGACTCACAACTTTAAGGAGGCAGTGAGCCAACATTCTGAGTCATCTGAGAGCGGGGGTGATGATGCTGGCTCGGGATCAGGAAGCGGAGATGACGCCGAAGTTGGCTCTAAGGTAAGAAGTGGAGATAATGAGACTGGTTTTGGCTCAGAGTCTGATTCTAATAGCGATGTTAACAAAGACAGTGCCCCTAAGTCCCCTCCGAGGAAGAGGACAAAGAAGGCCTCTTGAGATTAAGATGACTAGCGCCGATTTTTTTACTTTTTACTTAGTTTCTTTTATTTTGGTAGTTCAGCATATATACAGCTTTAGCTAGGCTTTTACTTTTGCTTTTGAAAACTTGTACTCTCTTTTGTAAAAACTATGATCGAGAGAAAACCCTGCAGTTTTATAAAAAAAAAAGTTATTGTTTTTGCATCATGAGCACTACATTTGCAAAATGAAAATGAAGTTGAATAAATAAATAAAAACTTGTATTGGCATGATGTTCTTAATCGGGTAATGTAACAACCCCGACCCATGATTAGCGTTAATTCATGCTTAAGTATGCCTAACAAGTAATTAAGAAGAAATCGTGAGTTAATTACATGCGCATTGTATTATTTTGTGTTTATATTTTTTTAACGTAGAAAGATTTGTTCATGTTTTTATTCGGTTTGCGAATTGAATGCCTTATTGGTATCCGATTCAAAAATTGAGTTGATTTATGTGTTATTTAGAATTTTTAAAACATTATGGTAAGTTTAATTCAGAACGAAATAATTAGAATGATTAATGCTCAATTAAGCCCAAGTTAATGAATTTATTAGTCAAACCTATGTAAGGCCATTTCATTGACTCCTACACATTGTTTTTACACTTCCATTTCCTCTTAATTGAACATCAAAACGTGGGAGAGAAAGAAAGAAAAGAAGTTGAGCTCAATTATTAGGATTGCTATTTGGACTTAGGAACTCAAGGATCAAACTCCTAGCTCTTATCTTGACAAGTTTAGGAAAGAATTCAACCCTTTGTTTGAGTAACTATGAAGTGTAAGACATGAACTCAAGAGAATTAAGATGATTAATGTAAGAATTAAGTTAGAAATGAAGAGTATTGAGCCATACCATGCATGCATGCATATTTTTCTCATATTTTGAGTTTAATTTCCAAGAATTCCCTAAAGAATGTCTTGAATTCACCTTAATTTTGGGAAATCATCAAGTTTCATGTTGTTTTGTAGCATTTGATCATGTTTTGAGAAGATTAAGTTCAAAGAAATTCATGCATGTCATGTTCATGGAACATTCATAAATTTTAAGTTGAATTTTTGCACAATTGGCAAGCTAATGGCCCATTATTTCTTGAAATGATCCTTAATTCATGATGTTTTATGAGTTTTTCAATGTTTCCTCAAGTTTTGGCCCAGAAAAATAGATCTTGATGCTTTAAGATTGAGTTTTGAAGCTTGGAAGCAATTCTGGAAATTCCAAAATTCTGCTTCCACACTCGAGCAACCACTCTGTGTCTCACACTTTCGCTCGAGCGACAAAGGGCTGGTTCGAGTGTAAAATTTATGCAACCAGAAGTTCTTACATTTTGCAACATGCTCGAGCGACAACAATTGCGCTCAAGCAAGGGCATGTCTCTTACGCTTAAGCTAGTGTCGAGCGAGCGTTGAGCGGGAAAAACAAGCAACCAGTACTTTTTCAAAGTTTGTAGACCGCTCAAGCGAAGAAAGTTGCACTCGAGCGGACCCTCACATTTTGTATGTCCGCTCGATCGAGGAAAGCCACGCTCAAGCGTGGACCCTATTTTCAGGAAGTTTTGGAAAAATGTTTTCAATTACATTTTTGCATCCTTACTCCATCCTAGGCATTCCTAGGCCAAGATTAAGACATTATGATAAGGATAAAGGCTAGAAACACACTAAGAACAAATGAAATAAGTTGTGTACAAACCGAGCGTGTGTTCCAATGTATGTATCTGTCATGTTATGTAGGTCACGCACCTCAAGTTAAGTGAATTGCCTACTCTACTCGTCTATCTAGAGCCACCAATTATCTGTGAGTAATGCCTTAGTAAAGTTATGTTCAAGTTAAATTATTTTCTGTATATGAAATAAGATCTATTTTATGAAGTGTTATGTTCACACTATGAATGATGGTTCGCCTTTAGCAAACATTTATGAAATTAATGTTAAGATTCGAGTATGCTATCTGTACCTGAACCGGAGGTTCCTTAATGGAATTGGCAAGTTATCTATACCCGGCTGGAGGTTCCGTTATGGAACTGACAAGTTATCCATACCTAGTCCGGAGGTTTCTTTATGGAACTGGCAAGTTATTTGTACCCGGCCAGAGGTTCCTCTATGGAACTAATAAGTATGATCTATGATGTTCTGCATATGATCTGTTAGCACTAATGGATGAATTATGAATGATCAAATAAGATTTCTGAATTTTGTATACGTATTGAATGAGAACATGAATGTGAATTGGTTCTATGTACGGATTTAATTATGGGACGTCATTTATTTAACCCTTTACTCTGTTATTATTCATTGGGCTCCTGCTCACTATTTATATTACGTATATAGGTAATTAGGCACGTGACCAGGCTCAGAGTTGAGGACCTAGAGTTTCAGTTTTTGTCAGTCAGCCTTCATGCCTCCCAAGGAGGTTCCGGTTTAAGTCAAGCCTCGTGGATATGTATTGGGGATGTAAAGGTTTTTGTTCCTTTTGATTTGCGAACAAGTTTTATGTGTTGTATGCATGAAGTGACTTAATTGTTGCATTTTGTTTTGATCACATGTATGGTTATGAAAGTTCAAAATTAGCAGTCCCACGTATGTCTTCACAGCTCGTTCGACTATGTATATTTCTTGTATTTGCTTTTGTAGCCCCTATTTATATGCTATTATGTTAAGTGGCCTTCGGTAATCTAAGGATTAATGGCCGATTATGACACTAAACTTATGGGGGCGGGTTTAGGTCGTGACAGGTAATGAGCCGACGAACGACCAAAAGACAAAATACAACTCGATAAACAAAGCAAAAACAACTCAAACACAGATATGCACACTTGCTAAAACCAAAAAACTCAAAACAAGACCTCAAAACACAAAGACCAAGACAAAACTAGACTACCAAAATTGCCAGACCCACAAGTGAACGGCAGGCCAGAAAAAGTGGACGGCCGGCCACTAAAAGTGGGTTGCCAGCCACTTGTGATGGATCTACCAGACAGTTGACAGTTGGCTTCCACTCACAGCCCTATCTTCTACAAAAGGTCTTTCTTCATGATTTCTTCACCAGAACCTCATTTTTGCTGCTATTTCTTTCACAAATGGAAATATTCCTTACCGAGAAGCTCATGGACTGGATAGCCACTTTAGACGGCACAAAAAAGGTAAATTTCTGAGGTTTCAACATAAATGTGTTTTTTTCGTTAAGCCATACTCCACTTTGCTTTCCGTTCCTCTATGCCGCGACTCGATGCTGGGACCCAATTACACATGTATTTCACTTCGAAACACAGGAAATGTGCCCGACTCTTGAAGAATTCCAAGCATTGATGGAAACCTGACGAGATGAGGAAATCATGCCTTAACCCCATTTTGGCCATGCCCAGGCTTTGGGACGAATGTGTGGGCTCACTTTGCATGAAGCTCGGTCGTTGGCTCATGACGGAGAGCTAGATATACCCAGCTTGATTCATCGATTTTCTAACATCAGTAATAGAGGTGACCCTCTCCGGCAATGTTTTCGGCAACATGCCCTTTGTTTATGTATGCTTGCACATTTTCTTTTTGCCTCTAGTTACGGTAGAACCAACATTCGGTTGATCGAAGTGGCCTAATGTCTAAAAGAAGGTAAGAGTTGTATCGGTTTGACGTTAGCCGAGACCCTGATGAGCTTAGATACTTTTCATCGGTGAGAGACCACCAGGTTTGCGGGAGTCCACTATTTCTTCAGGTATTTGTTTCCCACCCTTTCTGATTTATGCCTCGCACTTCTCGGCATTCATGCTCTATTTTCTCTAAAAGCCCTTTCTTTACTTTTTTCCCTATGCACATCTCTCTATTATTTAATCTCCCTTATTTTTCATCCCTTCCCAGGTATTGCTCATAGATAAGCTGAAGGTGGTGGACCCTTGCCCCGAGTATTTAGCTCGAGCTTATTTATTTCGCCAGTGACTAGTGGACTTTCCCAATGAGGGATGGTGGTGCAATTGGATGTGCAACAGGTCTGCAGCTAACATGGCTTGGCGTTGCGCTTGGTTTAATCTAACCGAGATGAGTTACAACATAACCCAGCAACCTGGCATACAATTGATTGGCCTCACGCACTGCATGTTCTACTTTTCTTTTCGATTCAGACACCAGTTTGGGCATGATCAGACTTGCCCAGAGGAGGGGGTAGAATATCCAACTTCATTCTGGACTCGCAGTTCACACCTGACTAGGTACCTTGCTGCTTTGAGGATGAGAGAGCTTCTAGCCCCTACCCCTAGCTTCAGTTATGCCCTTTCTGGCGAGTGCTTGGCTTGACTCAAGGATGAGGCACAAGTCAGACCCACTTTGGCTACAGAAGCTTTTGCAAGCACGAGCAGAGGACGCAGGAGCACCTGACTCGCCTATGCCCCTAGTTTATTGATTTGACCTTTCTTTTCAAGTTTTAGGATGTAAAAGCAACTTTGATTTGTATTAGAGAGTTGGAGAATGTACTTGTGTTGAAATCAATGAAATTAAAGTTGTGAACACTAAAAATTTTCCTTTTGGTCCAAAAAATGGTCTAAGTTGTAAAGGTAAAATTTTGAACAAACTCAACTTTTATTAAAACTTTCCAAAACCATTTTCAAAAATGATCACTACTTGACACACACAGAATCGATCCTCAAGATGTACAATGCCAAATTGGCAAATCATAACACCACTATTGTTCCGCATTGTAACCATCTTTTCTTCCCAAAATGAAGATCACAACCAAACTATCAAATGATAAACAAAGATGACCTGCTTAGGAAAACGAACAAGACAGTTGAGTTGGAGATAATTACGACCGAACTTCTGGATGAAGTTGCCTACGTATCCCAAAGATGGGAATCAAGCCTTACATAGTTCGGTTTAGGTTCACTCGAGTATTAACTCTTTCCTTTTGCGCTCTAACTTTTGCCAAAGTCGCCCTGTAGGGTTTTCAACCTTGCGAGCTTAGTTTTTCTTTATTTCTAATTTTTCTTGCTCTAAGTTTTGCCTAGGTTGCCCTTCAGGGTTTTCGGCCTAACGAGCCTCTTGGGGGTAGTATTTCTTCAACTTGTTCATGTTGATTGATTGTAAAAATTCCTGGCCATCTAAGTCCATGAGAATGACCGCCCCTCCTGACCAGATAGCTTTGATAATGTAAGGACCAGTCCATATGGGTCTGAACTTGCCCCTAGGGTCATGGATGGGAGCTCGGTTGTCTTTCAGCACCGTGTCTCCTTCTTTGAGATTCCGAAACTTAACCTTCTTGTTAAAAGCCCTAGTAATTCTGCGCTGGTAGCCCTGAATATGATACAATGCCTTTAGCCTTCTTTTATCAAATAGCATTAGTTCCTTAAATCTGCTCTCTTGCTAGTCTGCCTCTGCTAACTAACACTCGGCCATAACCTGCAGCGACGGAACTTTAATTTCAATTGGCAAAACGGCTTCCATCCCACAGACAAGAGAATAGGGGGTTGCCTTTGTAGATGTTTGGATCGAGGTTCTATAGCCTCAGAGTGTGAATGGCAATTTATCTGGCCAGTCCCTGTAGGTCTCAATCATCTTCTGCTAGATATTCTTGATATTCTTATTGGCGGCTTCAACAGCTCCATTGGTTTGTGGCCGGTGTGTGGATGATTTATGAAAAGTCACATTGTATTTCTCCAACAAGTCTATCACCTCTTTCTTGAAGTGCGAGCCATTATCTGATATGATCTCGTTCAGAACTCCGTACAGGCAGATGATATTATTTCTGATAAATTTGGCCACATGCGATGCCTTCAACACGGCATAGGATTAAGCTTCCACCCACTTTGTAAAATAATCAATTGCCACCAAGATATATTCATGTCCATTCGACCCTTTTGGTGAGACAGCACCGATAACGTCGATTCCCCATACTAAGAAAGGCCATGGCGAAGTCATGTTGTAGAGCTTTGACGTCCGAATATTCATGCGATTGGCATGAATTTGACATTTGTGGCATTGTCGCACAAAACCAATACAATCCTCCTCCATGGTGGACCAGTAATAGCCTTGTCCAAGGATCTTTCGGGGTAACATCACACCATTCACATGCACCCCGCATACTCTACTGCGGATAGCTTCCATAAGGCGCTTCGATTCCTCTTCTTCCACGCACAATTTATGCATTCCCAGATGACCTCTTTTATACAGCTTACCCCCGCAAATTATAAATTGGACGGCCATACACCGTATTCCCCATTTGTCCTTGTCATTTGCCCCTAGCAGATACATCACCTTTTCCAGAAAGTTCCAAATATCATAATACTAGGAGTTTTTGTCTTGCACTTCATCTATTGCGGCAATAGTTTCATAAGCCGACGTGTATTTCTGTTTGATGATAATCGGATGTATCCGGACTCCAAGTGGGATGTCTACCATAAAAGATAGAGTTGTTAAAGTATCAGCGAACTTGTTGTTCTCTCTTAATAGATGGGTGGATGTCAGTTTTTCAAACCGAAGAATCAAAATATCTAGGGTCTGATGGTAAACCTTCATATTCTCTTCTTTGACCTTCCAGTCTCCATTTACTTGAGAAACAACCAAGTTCGAGTCCCCGATGACGTCCAACATTATTGCCCCTAGTTCTAGGGTGGCTTCTAAACCAGCAATACACGCTTCAAATTTTGCTTCATTGTTAGACACCTTGAATCGGAGTTTGAAGGCTAAAGGTATATGGGAGTCATTGGGTGTTATCAGCAACACACCTATCTGATAACCATATTAATTGGACGCTCCATCAAAGTACATCGTCTAAGTTTTCTCTTCAACTTGCACAATGTCTTCATCTGGGAACAAGTATTCCACTGCCTCATCTCCTTCTACTGGGTGATCCACCAGGAGCTTCGCTACAGCTCTTCCTTTAACTGACTTGCAGGTGACATACTTGAGATCAAATTCAGAGAGAAAAAGCAACCAACGAGCCAGTCTGCCCATAAGCGCTAATTTCTCAAAGAGATATTTGATAGGATATAATCTCGAAACCAGGATTACAGAGTAAGCTAACAAATAGTGTCACAACTTCTTGGTAACCCATACCAAGGCTAGGCAAGCTTTCTCTAAATGAGTGTATTGGGTCTCATAGTCTAGCATTTTCTTGCTCAAGTAGTGGTGGCACTTCTAAGATGGCCTTGATTTTTGAAGGATCTACTTCAATTCCTCTCTGTGTGATCATAAAGCCCAGCATTTTCCCTGTCGTTACCCCAAAGGTGCACTTTTGTGGGTTTAATCTCAATCTGTATTCCTTGATCCATTGAAAAAATTTCTCCTGCGCGATGTAGTGACCTTCTCGTTCTTTGGACTTGACAATCATGTTGTCCATGTACATCTTAACCTCTTTGTGGATCGTGTCATGCAGAATGGTGGTCGTAGCCCTCTGATAGGTAGCTCCAGCATTTTTCAAACCAAACGGCATAACTCAGTAGCAGTAGGTCCCCCACGGCGTAGTGAATGCAGTCTTCTCTCTATCCTCAGGTGCCATCAAAATCTGGTTATACCCGGAAAATCCATCCATAAATGATAGCAATGCATGGCCTACAGTGAAATCCATTAACTCAACAATATGCGGCAAAGGAAAGTCATCCTTTGGACTGGTTCTATTCAAGTCCCAGACGTCTACACACACTCAGATTCTACCATCCTTCTTCGGCACTGGGACGATGTTGGCTAACCAAGTCGGGTACTCAGATACTAACAAGAAACCTGCCTCGATCTTCTTGGTAACCTCTTCCTTGATTTTCAGTGCCAAATCGGGACGAATTTTACGCAACTTCTGCTTGACTGGTCTGGCCTTAGGGTCAAAAGGGATCCTATGTTGTACAATCTCAAGATCGACTCCAGGCATGTTTTCGTAGGACCACACGAAAATATTTTTGAAATTTTTTAATAAAGCAATTAAACGCTCGCACTCCTCCGAAAACAATGTGGACCCGATCTGGACCAAGCGCGGATCCTTCTCAATACCCACATTAATGGCAATGATTTTATCAGCACAGGGTTTAGCAAACCTCTCCTCCTCTTGATTAATCAAGTTTTTCAAAACTAGAGGAATTTCTTCCCCTTCGTTTTCATTGAAATTTTGAAAATCTTGGTCAATATAATAAGCCAACGGCACAAAAAAGTACACAAAATCTGCAGAGTTTTCATTCAAAAGGTCCAGATCTTCAGTTACAAACTCAAAAGAAAAGCTGAATGAAGACCTTGACAAGACTTTGGTATCCGGGTTACCACCCCCAAAAATACCAAACTCAAACTCAGAGGAACTTGAATCTAATCTCGACCCCATAGACTCAATGGAATCAGATTCTAGCTCATCACCTGATTCAGAACTGGACAAATAGCCTTTCTCTAGTTGCCAAGTAAGATGTAGTGCCCCTGATGCATCCAAAATGCCACTGGTTGGGTTCACACCTGGTTCTTCCCCGATCATGGAGACAGTAAAGTTATCCCTCAAGTTCTCTAGGTTGGCCACAGGATCTATCAGAAGACTAGCCAGTGCTGCCCCTACTCCAGGCTTGCTGTCATCTACGTCACCTTCTGTGCTCTGTTTAGCTTTGATGCTTAGTTCAGTCCTTTCCTCATCATCATTGTCCTGCAACTGATGGTCAAAGAAGATCTCGAACCCGGGGACACGTTGTTTCGAGGAATTTACCCAAGGCTCGGGAAAGCCACAAAAAAGGAAATACTCTCATTCCCAAACAAAACAGCCATTCAGTGTCCCTGGATTGGCCTATGGATGAGTTCACAGCATTTTTCGACTTGCTTGGCCTTGGCTCGGCCTCTCATTTCTTCCCCATTTCTGATCTAGTCCTTTTTGGTGGGCACATAGCCCAGTCCAAAGGCATGTGGGTTATGTGGCACATCTATCAGTGCTGCAACATCTTTTTGACCACTCTTTCTGAGTCCTATTCCTGGAATGTACTGCAGTTTGTTCATGAAGTAAATGGACTGGGCGCTGACGTACATGCCTTCGTCTGCGGCCAAAATGGTCTGTATTACCTGGGTTTTAGCCAGAGTGAATCCCCGAGAGGAATACGTCCTCGTCGCCATGGCTGATCTCTAGCACTAGTGCAGTCACCTCTGGCGGTGGATGGATAGACGAATTTTCAAAAATAATTGCCACTCCTCCTCCATGAGGGTACTTCAACATCTGATAGAGAGTGGAAGAGACAGCCTTCACATGGTGTAATCAGGGCCTCCCTACAGCAAATTGAAGGTAACCGGCACATCCAAGACATTAAACTCTATCTCTTGCTCAACTGGGCCCAACTGAAGTCTCACTTACATTATACTCATGACTTCTCTACTTATGTTATCATACGCCCGAATTACTTGGGTTGTGGGAACAAAGTTCGCTAGTTTGAGGCCAATTGCATTGGAAGTACGGGAAGGATAGACATTAATGGCCGAACTAGTATCTACCAACACCACCGACACCCATTTCTCCTTGCATTCCACAAATATGTACAATAGTTTATTATGCGCCGAGCCCTCCGGCGGTAGCTCTTTGTTAGAGAAAGTAAGCATTGGCCTGGAACCACTTGGAAAAACCAAACCCACAAGCTGCTCGGGCGTGGTGTCAATGGACAATTTAGCCTTGTCCATTACTGACAATACGGCATGTCGGTGTACTCGTGAAGCCATAAGAAGACCCTAGATGGAGATATCAGCTTGAATTTTCTTGAGTTGTTTCAACACTGCCTCTTCTTCTAGTTGTTTCTTTTTTGTTTCTCGGCCTCTTTGTCTTTTCTAAACGCTTCCGCTTGATCCAGGTGCAGCGACTTAAAATACTGCCCACTTCTTGTCAGATGGTCTATTTCCTCGGCATACCACTGTAGCTTAGCTTTTCGCGCTCCCTTTCGAAAGAATGAATAGGCCTTACAGTTTGGACTCTACTTGTGTTGGTTCTGAATCTGATTTCACAAGTGCAATATGAAACAGTGGAAGCACAAAAAGAGTCCAAATCTGGCAATTTCTTTTGGAAAATCGATGTTTTGAATCAAATGCCAAAAATGGACTGTTTTGCCAGATATCAGAATCGCCACCTAAATATTTATTTTGGGGAATTTAGGAAACCGGTGACTCATGCCAAAGGCCATTAGTCCGTCGTTACCAAAGTGTCTTGGTTCGGGAACTTAGGTATAAGAGGGGAAGGTCAATAATGGGCACCTCACTCACTCGATCAAAGATCGGCCTCTACTAATTATGATGTGATTCTTATGTACAGTATATATTCTTATTTTGTCTTTAACATACAAGTATAGACTAATTTCACGAATAGTTGGAACGTTTGATTTCATGTTTGTTTTGAAAAATAAGTTTTTTGCACGATCTCATATATATACATTAATCAAAGTATCCCAATGTCAGTGAAGAGCCTTCATCCATAGGCATTCAAGCAGTTTAACAATTAAGCATTTAACCTCATGGTAGTATGTTTGATATGACAGTAATCACACTTATGCAATATGCTAAAGCATAAAAACTTACCTCGTACTCCAAGCCAAAAAAGGAACTGGTTAGAAAATGCATGATCCTAACTATGTAATATGGCTAATGCAACACATACAATATGTAATTAATAAGCTCGGCTACTAGCATGGCATGCGAGCCAATTCAAAGCATGTGATAGTACACGTATTCAAGTAAAGAGTTTGAATTTGACATTTGAATAATATGATGAGTCGAACTTTTATGCATGCAAAACGAATGGATGCAAGTCATGGAAATGCTAATTTGAAAATATGATGTCCTTATGCTAACCATCATAAACAGATAAATAAAAGGGAGAAAGACTAGGGGTTGGAAGACATACAACTTATTACATATTTGTCATCGCAAAGGAGGGTCCAAATGTTCAAGTGTCCGAATCAATAATTATTACAAATCCGAATGAATAATAAATGAAAGGGACTGTCTAATTTATTATAATAATAATATGCAATGATTGCTCGATGCTTCTCGGGAATTATTCTGTCCGCCTTGCTGGGATTTGTTCTGTTTCACCCCTAGTTATTACTTTCGACCAAAAGCGTATTGTTTTGCAATTTATTGGAGCCTTGTCGACCCAAAACGCGACTCAGTCGAGCCCCAAATAAATCCAATACCTTGTTTTGTTGTGAAAATCTATTTTTTGTACCTGAGGTGAAACAGTGTAGACAGGGTATTCCTAGCCATGTTTGTCTCTTCTATCCTTTTCTATCATAGAAAATACTCAAGAAAGGAACGAAATCGATTCCCAAACCATTTATGATTGCAAGTTGATTTGCAAGACGATTTTGGACACGATAGAACAAAGATCAATAAATGCAATGCGTAACAACCACCCTTCCCTTCTATCATGAAGCGAACTCAAAAAGGGGAGTATCATGAATTGATGTAAGATAAGCCTTGACACAACAAACTCGGTATAACGTCCGACCGAATTCAATCAATCATATTGGGTCTTTACGTCGGTTAATTCATTTTAAACTCAATTTTATTAGCCTCTTTTATATTACCTTTCCTTTTCTTTAATCCATTAAGTCCACGGTGATATTTACATCCACTAAGCCCGAAACACAATAAAGGGAAACAAGTGTCGACTTACCCCGAGAAAATAAACCTTATTTTCCTTCAAGGGGAAATTACAAAGAAAGAGTCAAACTTATTTACGAGTTAGGGATTTCAAGTCAAACCCAAGATGCGCAACAAGGACTAGTCAAACTCCAAAGAGTGATAATGACTTAGAAAAATCCAAAGTGAGCAATAATAACTTGAAATCCAAACTTGATAATAAGTGATAATGACACTTTCCTTGGTGATTTCAATTAGTCCCTTAAAAGTAAACACACTGGTGATAAAAAGAAATAAAAAAATAAAAGATTGACTTTAGTTTAAGAAAGATGTATGCCTTTGGTAATGAACCTCTAAAGAGATTAAACTATTGTAGACACCCCATTTTTGACCGACCTCAAGACTTTGACATCATCGTTTGTGCACGCGATGATTGTGCATGTTTGTGCTTGTTTTGAGCGTCCGAAGTTCTCGGCTGAGGGCCTTGTCTTTAAGCCTCTTAACAATTTGTGTTTTGGCCTTGTTTTTGGGCCAAACCTTGTGCCTCTTGCCTGGAGGGGAGAAGGGCCTTGCCAGTCACTTTTGGCTATTACCGGCCACTTTTCCTTCTTGCCGTTTGAAGTGGTCGGCCGGCCACCTCCCCTAGCCGACTGACCACTTCAAATGGCTGGCAAGAAGGAAAAGTGGCCGGTAATAGTCAAAAGTGACCGGCAAGGCCCTTATCCCCTCTAGGCAAAGGGGAGGTGGCCGGCCGGCCACCTAAAGTGGCCAACGGCCAATTTTCTCCTTTTTCAGATATTTTCAGATCTTTTGAGCCAGCTGTTGGGCATTGAGGCTCATCCTTCATACATGTGTATGGAGGGATGAAGCAAGCTTTTTGCTTGCTTGTTGTATATAAGGGGAGGTCCCTCCCCCTATTTGAGGGTTCTGAAATTTTAGAAGCAAAAATTTCACTCTCTCTCTAGAACTCTCTCTCTCTATATATATATATATATATTGCTTGAAAGTGAGTTTTATTTGCATTTTTGCACATAACCCCCTTAGCCAAACGCCACTACTTTGGAGCTAAGATTATTAAAGGTTTTGTTTGGGCTCAAAAAACTGGTTTTAGCTCAAAGTTGTAGTTGTTTAGCTGTTGTGCTTCAAGGGTAAGCATTTACTCCTTTTAAGCTTGTTTTTGTACACTTGTTTGGGCCACCTTTGCATGCTGTTTTGGCCTAGTTGTCAACTACAAAAACCTCTATTTTTAAGTGTTAAAAATGGTTTTTTGAGGCCCATTTGGAGTTAGGGTGGTCCACCCTCATTTGAGCTTTATTTGCTAAGCTTGATGCCATCCTTTAAAGCTTTTAAAACACCCTTTGTTTGGCCTTTCTACCACTAAAACTCAGAGGTTTTTCAGTGGTAGAAAGTTGGTTTTGAGGACCAAAATAGGGGGGGTGGTCCCCCCTCCTCACATCTTGTTTGCATGTGTTAATGGCCTAGTAGTTGAGCATGTTTTTCTACCATCTCTTGGCTTGTTCTCAGCATGTTTTTGGGCTTATTTTAACATGTTATAACTCTTTTTTGGACTGGTTGGAGCACCTCTTGCTTGTTTCTTACACTAGTAGTGTAATTATGCTTGCTAGCCTAGCTTACTTGATGTTATAACCTATCATTTTAGCATATATTGGCTCCACTCCAGCACATTTTTGCTCATGTTTTAACATGTTTAAACTCTGATTTGAGTGGTCTTGATCCCTTAAGCCTTGTTTTGTATAGCTATAGCATAAATAGCCTTGGCTAGCTTTGAGCTTCAAGGTCTTTAACATGCTTTGCTTGAGTTATTTGCATGCCATAACATCATTTCACACATGATTTCAGTGCATGTAACCTTGTCACACCCTCACATACTTCACTTCTTCATTGCCTTTGAGGGTTGTGTATTGTGCTTTGCTCATGAGCTAACATGTGTGCATGTTCTCCTAGTCTTTTGAGCTTCTATTCCAACATGTTAGGCCACTATTTTGGCATGTTTTAGGTTTGTTCATTGCTGGTTTAGTTATTTGAGCATGGTATTGTTTGCTTCTAGTGTAATGCACTTCACTAGCTTTGTTGTTTTTGGCTTCGAACATGTTGTGCATATGTCGATTGCATGATTTAGTGTCTTTAGCATGCCATATCAGCACCGAATTTCTGCAATCTTCCTCTATGCTTCACTTTTGAATTTGATTTTGAAAGTGATCTTAAGCCCCTTTGTTGGCTTAAGCATGGAATTGAGGCTCTCGTGCCTAATGGTTTTAGCCTTCTCTTGAGGGTTTCTACTAACCAAAAGCATGAGGCTTCTTTTATGCTTAAGGTGCTCGTGGCTTAGGCCATCTTTCCCATTAGAGGACTCTCGCATTGGACTTAATCAGTTAAAGGATTAATCGGCAATTTAAAATGTGTAAACAAAACGAATCAAGTAAAACATGCAAGATAAGCATTTGTATTGCATTGCATGTGTTTGGATCGGACGTTAATCCAAACATAAGAAATGCAGGACGTTTCATACTCATAGTGATGAAACGTCTTGCATTTCTTGGTCGCCAACTCCCTTGATCATGCATGATAGGGCGGAGGCACTTTGAGTCTTATGTGCGCATTCACTAAGCTTGTGCAAGCTTGGTTTTCGGGCCATCATGCTTTGAGATGCTTGGTTGGTGGCTTGAGAGCCGAATACCACTCTCCTTTGAGCTTGAGACATGATGAGGAGTGTGGCAGTGCATACATATTCTTGCAAATACATTGTTGTGCCTCTGTTGTTTTCTGTTGCAGCAAAACCAGAAACCTGGAAAAGCAGGTGGCCGACCGGCCACTTAAGGTAGCCGACCGACCACTTACACTAGCCGGCCGGAGAGTTGAGGTAGCCGGCAACCACTTTTTGTGGCCGACCGGCCACCAGTCCATTTTTGTGCAGAAATGATCCTGTTTTGGAGCAGAAACAGTGTAGAGGTTGGTTCAATGTTCAGAAACCAAGGCATGTGCAAACAGAGGCAATTGACGGCAAAGCAATGGATTTCCGAGCGGACGCCAAACCGAGCATGTATGCCTCCTTCGCTTGCGGGACCACTTTATCACTTTAATTAGTTAGCTTAGCTAATTATTCGAGTGCTGTAATATTCTAATTAGTTTGTGTAATTAGTCATTCCAATTGTGTTATAAGAATTACTTAGCTTAGCATAGTTAATTAATTGGTTTTTAATAAGTAACTTAGCTTAGCTTAGCTTAGTTCTTATTTATTCGGACCCTCCGTTGAGAGGGCGCAAATGTTGTAATAAGGGTGCGTGCGTGTGTGCATGTCTTCCAACCCCACTTCTTTCTCCCTTTTATTTAATCAATTTCGATGGTTAGATTAGGGCACGTTTTCATTTAGCATACCTTATGCTTGCATGTTTGCATCATTCATTTGTCTTGCACGCACCGGGCTCGGCGCACCATTCAAACTGCATTGTATTTCAATACTTACTTGAATACATGTATCAAATTATCGCATTCGTATGCCATCTTAGATAGCTGAGCCTATTTAATTGCATTTTTGCATGTGTTGCATTAGGAATTTTGAACATAGCTAGGATCATGCATGATTTCTAACTAGCTTTTTGTTTTGGGTTGGAGTACTCTGTAAGTGTTTACGCTTTAGCATCCTTGCATGAGTGTGAGTGTTGCCATGTTAGCATGCTTGCCATGAGGCTATTTGCTTAAGTGACTAACTGCATGAATGCCTGTGGATGAAGCCTTTATTGCCTGAATTGAAACAACTCGATGATTGTGATTTTTAAGCCCACTTTGCAAAATGGAAAAATCATGTTTTAAAGCCCACTTGAGAGTGGCAAATCCGTGCTTTAGCCCACTTGCAGGTGGCACTTTCAAACTATTTTTGAAAACAAACATAAGTTGTTTTGTTCCAATTCTTATGATTTAGTCTACACTTGTATGCTGTGCGCATCACATAGTAAGTTAACTAATGACCGGAATAAGAACACATGTGTTTTTAAAACAACATATCATGCTTAGTAGAGGCCGATCTTTGATCGAGTGAACGGGGGTGCTCATTTCAGGACCTTCCCCTCACGTACCCAAGTTCCCGAGCGGAGGTAACTTTGGTAATGACGGACACGTGGCCTTTGGCACGAGTCAGGGTTTCCTAAATTTTCCAAAAACAAAATATTTAGGTGGCGACTCTGCAATCTGGAAAAACAGTCTATGTTTGGCACTTTTTTATTCAAAATTGACTTTTCAAAACCAATTGCCAGATTTGGACTCTTTGGTGTTTATCAGTCTCACATTACACTTTGTGAGATTAGATTCAGAACCGTGACAGGAGTCCGAACTGTAGGACGACCAATTTGCACTCTCTCCAAACCGTGACAAAAGTCAAGTTCTCTAATTTTCCTAACAGAGTCGCCATAAACTATAGCTCGATTTTCATGCTCCTTTCGGATACGATAGCCCTACAGTTCGGACTCCCATGGTTCTGAATCTGATCTCACAAGTGCATGTGAAAGAGATAAACACAAAAAAGTCCAAATCTGACAAACCTTTTAGAAAATCAATTTTGAATTAAAAATGTCAAAAATGGACTGCTTTGCCAGATTACAGAGTCGCCACCTAAATATTTTTAGAAAATTTAGGAAACCCGAGACTCGTGCCAAAGGCCACTTATCTATCATCACCAAGATTGTCTCGACTCGGGAACTTAAGTACGAGAGGGGAAGGTCATGAATTAAGCACCCCAATCGCCCGATCAAAGATCGGCTTCTACTAATCATGATGTGAATCTTATTTACATTATATGCTCTTATTCTAATTATTAGACTAACTTACTATGTGATGCGCACACAAGTATAAATTAATTTGTAAAAATTTGAACACTTTGATTTCATGTTTGTTTTGAAAAGTGTTTGAATATATACTGAAAAAGTGATCACAAATGTACATTACTCAAATTATTTCAATTCAAGCAATTAGCCTTCATCCACAAGCATTCAAGCAATTTATCAATTAAGAACTTAACGTCATGTCAAGCATGTTAGGCATGGCAACAATCACACTCATGCAATATGCCAAAGCACAAAAATGCTCACCTAGTACTCCGAGATGAGCTAAAAGAAACAAAAGAGTTAGAAAACATGCATGCTCTTAACTAATGCAACATAGCTAATGCAACACATGCAATAATGCGACTAATAGGCTCGGCTATTAATTATGACATGTGAATCAATTTAATAGCATGCGTTTCAACATGTATTCAACAAAGTATGTAAACTACAATGCTTTGTTAGAATGATGAACCGAGCCGCGATGTATGCAAGACAAGTGAATGCAAACATGGAATATGCTAAATGAAACATGATGCTTTATTCTAACTATCATAAGCAAGTAAATAAAAAGGAGAAAGACGTGGGGTTGAAAGACATACACATTATTACAATTTTGCCCTCACGCAGGAGGGTCCGAATGAATGCCCTAACTAATTAATTACCTAATTAATTAACTATTACAAGCCAAATGAAATAAATTAACTACACTAGCTAATTAACTAATTATTACAACAACAAATTTAACTAACTATTCTAACTAATTAAATAATCACAACACAAAACTAACTAGCTATTCTAACTAATTAATTACAAATACGCTATTTACAACACGCCACTATTACAACATCATTCTGACGGATCCCGGGAATCGAGGGATGGTTCATGCATGGATGCGGATTTCTACCCGATAATGCTCTCCGTTTTGCTACTGGCATGCCTCTATTACACAATTAGAAAATTGCACTGTTTTTTCACCTCAGCTTCTACTCTGCTCTGCTAGAAAAAGGACATTGCATGGCTGAAAAAGTGGCCGGCAACCTAGAAGTAATGGCCGATAGGCCACTAATAGTGGGTTGTCGTCCAGTAAAAGTGGCCTGCCGGCCATTGATGTTGGTTCTTTCCTACAACAACAGAGGACAAACAGAGCACAAACCAGAGTATTTTTAGGGGATGTTTGTCCACACTGCCTCTCCTTATCATCAAACAAGTCAATGGAGGGGTATGCTTGATTCGCAAGCCATCTATCGATGCAATTTCATTGCGTGATGACTCATGAATCAAGGGACACAGTTCCAATAAATAGACAAGGAAAGACCCACAAAACCTCCTCATTATCATGGATTGATCAAGGGAAGTGGTTGACCATGGAAACTTGAACCATTTCATCGCTTAACAAGTATAAAATGATTTAAGTCTCTATGTGTTCAATTAACGTCTGATTGAACACTAAATTGCTTTATTATCTTGCATCATTTTTAGTCCCAATTTATTACTTCATTCTAATTACCATCCATTCATTAGTTCATTTAAGTCCAATAATGAGCTTTAAGTCCTCTAATGGAAAGGAGCATCAAACAAAGAGTTATTTTGGGCATGAGAGAGACACCATGTTGTTGGTAATGAACCCCCAAAGAGATTAAACCATTAAGCACGGTACTTCTATCTCAAGCTTAAACAAGCAATTAGTTTGAAACAACTTTCAAAACAAAGGAAAAGCCAAGAAAGGATGGAGATTGCAGAGGTGATTAGAGATGAATACAAGTATGGAAAGCAAGAAATAAACACTATCAACTCAAATAGGTTAGTGGCTAAGGCCTAAACCACAAAACCTATGAGGACCGTTGCACTACAAGCCTATAATACAAAGCATGATTGGAACAAACACATAAAAAGAAGTCCTAAAATAGGCTAACATAGTGCTGGAATTGAAGTCAAAAGAGCTAAAAGAGTAAGCTACAACATGGAGCAAGTTAAGCTAGTAAGCAAGAACAAGGAAGGGAGGCTACCCCCCTCCATTTTTAGGACTTCAAAACATGATTTTAGCTTTTGAAAAACCTCAGAGATTCGGTAGTAAAAAACTCAAAAAAAGATAATAGAAAGGTGGGAAACACAAGGGCAAAAGCTTAAGAAGTTAGGTGCAAAGAAGGGTGATCCACCCCTCCACACTTAATGGCCTTAAACCACAAGCTTCAACCCAGAAATTCAGTGTAGAAACAGTCCAAAAATGGTAGAAAAGATGGCAAATAAAGAAGGGAAACAAGTTAAGAATTATACCTCTTGAAGAGGAATACCCTTTTTGAATTATAAACCAACAATTACACACCCTCAATAGCTAAATGCAAGCTCAAAAATGCCTCAGTACAAATACCACAAGGTTTGGTTTAGAGTGTATAGGCGAAGAGTGAAGAACTTGCAAGAGAGAGAGAAATATTTTTACTCCTAAATTTTTCTAACCTTTTAAAATGTGAGAGAGAGTCCTCTATATATAGAAAAACATGAGACCACCTCAGAAATATCTATACAGACACGTATGGACTGGTGCATGCATCTGTGGAAACAGCTAGCACAGTTGGCAAAAAGATATGAGAAAACACACAAGTGACGGCAGGCCACATTAATGGCTGGCAGTCCACACTAGTGGGTCTGCAGGTCCTAAGATGTTTAGGCTTGAAAAACTACTGTTTTGGTCCAAAAACAAGGCAAGAGGTTCATAGGGTTTTAAGGCTCAAAGCTGAGACATTCTACGGTGGACTTCGAGCATTTGACAAACATATACAAATTCTTCATTGGGTGTGCAATCGGTGGCACCCAACTCTTAAGGGCCATCAAAAATACGGTGTCTACACGAAAGACGTGGGTACTTCACCAAATGGGTCAAAGCTGAGCCCCTCGTAACAATCAAAGAAAATGATGTAAAGAAGTTTGTCTAGCAAAACGTGATAACGTGATTTGGAGTCTCCAAGGCTTTGATCTCCGACAATGGCACCCAATTTGACAAAAAGTTGTTCAGAGGATTCTATGAGGAGCTAAAAATAGAATTCTACAACTCAACACCAACCTGTCCCCAATCGAATGGTCAAGCCAAGAAGTTAAATAAGACCATTCTAGATGGATTGAAGAAGAAGCTAGAAAAGGCCAAAGAAAAATGGATTGAAGAGCTTCCGAATGTCCTCTGGGCTTACCGAACAACACCGAGACGCTCTACCAGGGAGACGCCTTTCACTTTAGTGTATGGCATAGAGGCATTCATCCTACTAGAGATCGGCATGCCTACCATCTGAAGCGAAAATTTTGAGCCAGACTTGAACACTAAAGCCATCGCCTTAGAGTTGGACCTCGCAGAAGAACGCCGAGAAAAGGCACTAATCCATGTCGCGGCATACCAACAAGAACTGTCTAAGAAGTATAAGAAAAAAGTTCACCCCAGACAATTCAAGGTTAGGGACTGTGTTCTAAGGAAGGTAATGGGCAACACTCTAGTGCTGGGCGAAGAAAAGTTAGGGGCAAACTAGGAAGGGCCTTACAAGATAATCGGTCTGGAGGGCAAAGAGGCGTACCACCTAGAGGATCTGGACAGTAAAACCATACCTCGGCCTTGAAATGTGGCCAATTTGAAATTGTATTATTTTTAGTCTAAACTTTCAATGTAATTTTTGTGGATAGCAGTCATACCCCACCACTCTTTAATGTAATTCTTTATGAAATGTGTATATAAAAGAAATGAATTCAAATTCTATACTTAGAAATTTTGTCGTAATTTGTGTGGACTGCTGTGGACTAGGGGCAACGGTTTCTCGGCCGAGGTGATTTTACCCGGCCGAAAGAGTTGATGAATTGTTCAACTCAGGACTTTTAGCCGAAGAGATTTTGCTCGGCCAAAAGTATTGGTGAATTGTTCAACTAAAAGCTTTTAGCCAAGAAGAATTTGCCCGGCTAAAAGAGTTGAATTGTTCAACTCACAGCTTTTAGCCGAAGTGATTTTGCCTGGCTAAAAGAGTTGATGAATTGTGCAACTTGAAACTTCTGGCCGAGGAGATTTTGCCCAGCTAAAAGAATTGATGAATTGTTCAACTCAAAGCTTTTTGTCGAGGTGATTTTCCTAGCTAAAAGAGTTGATGAATTATTCAGCCCCAAACTTTAGGCCAAGATGATCTTGCCTAGATAAAAGAGTTGATGAATTGTCCAACTCCAAACTTAAGGCCGAGATGATCTTACTCGGCCAAAAGGGTTAATAAATTGTTCAACTCCAAACTTTCAGCCGAGATGGTTTTGTCCAGCTAAAAGAGTTGATGAATTGTTCAACTCCAAGCTCTCAGCCGAGACGGTTTTGCTCGGCTAGAAGAGTTCACGAATTGTTCAACTTAGGAATTTTGGCCGAGAAGATTTTGCTCGGCTAGAAGAGTTGATGAATTGCTCAACTTGCAATTTCTAGCCGAGATGATTTTGTTAGGCTGAAGTAAATAAATAATTCAATCATACTGCACGATTTCAAGAAGTGCACGGTTTTAAGAAGGAGACATACATTGTAAAATTATAATTGGCAAAAAAGTTGTACAAATTTTCATTAATTGCGAATTGGAGTATTACGGTGGGGCAAGTAGCCCGGCTACAGGAGTTAAAAACAAAAGACAGAAGAAACCAAGCTAAATCAGGGAGGAGAGATCAGCAAATTCAACTCCTGCTCCAACCCCGGTGCTCTCCAAATCAACCACCGCAGTCCTTTCATCGCTATCACGCTTCGGTTGGGTTGTCCCCTCTTGCTCGGCCTTTACCTCTGCCTCCTCCTCCTCTTATAAAGCATTGAAGACGTCGTTAGCATAGGGCACCATGTAGGCCGGAACGAAGGCAGGGGGAGGAGATGTGAACACCTCGGTCTCAAATCCGTGGCCAAGTTTCTCATAAGCTGCCTTCCAACCGGACTTGAAGGAGATGTCCTTGGTAGCTTCAACTTGTTTTGTGTAGTTATCCTTGGCCTCTTTGAAACTGCGGTCTTCCACGTCATCCACGGCTTTGTCTCTGGCCTTCTTCACTTCCTCGAGCTTAGCCTTCAATGTATCTCTCTCTTGCTCGGCTCTACCGAGTTGACCTAGGAGCCTCGTGTTGTCAGCGTTTGCAATCTCAAGCGAAGCTTTAGCCTGGCTCAACTTAGCCGAGACGTTCTTCCCAATAGCGTTCAGGTCGGTCACTTTTTGTCGCAGGTTAATAATGCGGTCCATGACGATGTGTTGTTTTTGGATAACCTGCAAGATATCAGAAGTTAGCCTAAGCAAGCAACCAAACCGAGCAAATAGTTGGAAAATTTTTGAAGATCACTTACCATCGTCATTGATTTCACCGTGGACTTAAGCATCCAAGTGTCTGGCACTTGCTCAATCCCAACCATGTCTTCTGGCAGAAGTAGGGACTTGGTTAGATCAAAAAGCTAGGAGATGCTCCCTGTCCCCCTTCATAGAAGAATTAGCCAAGATGAGTTTTCCCAAGGACTTTAACTTCTGCTGCCAGATAGGGGCTGGCTCAACCTTAGCTGTCGTGTGCTCCCTGTTGAGCTCAGTCTTGAGCTTAACTGAGGGATCACCTGAGTGGGCTCTCTTGCGTGCCCAATACCATTCAGCGTTCTGAGCAACCGTGGAAGCCAGGGCGATCACGATCCCCGTACCCTGGCCGACAGTTGGTGTAGGAGGCGGGTTACTCGGCAGCTCGGTGGAAGTAGCGATGATAAGGTTCTTGATTCGACTTCTTTTAGCTATCTCTTCTTCTTCGGTTAGGCAGATCAGGGGAATATCTGGTAATGTGGGGTCTGGCGAAGGAGAAAACGCTCGTAGAAAAGCTGTGACTTTGCTTTTGCGAGGAACTGAGTAGCGGTATCTTGGCACATAACCGAGAAGCTCGTGGTAATCCTGGTGCCGATATCTTTGTGTGGCCCTAATCACTTCTTCGTTCGGGTGAAGATAGTTGGCCTGTAACTCTTCAATAGTTGCAAAAGGAAGACAATTAGCTCGGTATAAGGAAAATCAACAAAATTTACCAGTTAGAAAGCTCGGCTTACAAGAAGAACCAAAGTCCTTGCTAATGTACCAATCAGGCATGTCAGCTGTTTCGTAATTACCGGACACCCAAAAGAAATTGTCGTCATGCATGTCTTTGTCCGGCGTGCCGGTTATTAGACGTTCCCAGCCAGGCCTTATTTTTAGATAACAATTAAATCCGTCGGCTGTGTGACTGAGGGTGTACTGGCTTAAGATCTCGGCCAAGCCTAATTACAATCTTAACTAGTTATTTAGCTCAGCGACCCCATTGATTATTCTATAAGTGTTGGTGGAGATGCATGGGAGCCAGCCGATTTGCCTCAAGAATTCGCAGATTAAAGGTTGTGTTGGAAAACGTAACCCCCCTCTTCTATGGATAGCACGGTAAAGGGGCATTGATCCAACTTGCCCAACGGAAGAATGTCTTCCTCACCGAGTTCCAAATCTACATCTGCCGGAATACCATACTCCTCGCGAAACACAGCCAAGCCACCCGACGTGTTTACCAGGTAGTGGTAGCGACCCATGAAGCGCGGTTCAAAATGCTCAGCAGAATATGTTTGCCAAGGATATTGGTTGCTCGGTCTTCAAGAGCCCTTATGTTGGTGTGCTTGGTCCCCTAGGATTCTGCAGTTAAAAACCAAGTAAAAGTGATAGCACAGTCGTGCAAACGAGCTCGATTTTAGTTTGGTCATTTTAGTCACAATAGCACCTCAGTCTTGAAGGTTAAGCTTAGTAGCTCGGTCGCTTGAGCAGGCTAGATATTAGCCTGGTCGCACGACCCAACACAGCTAATAGCTCAGTTTTCTCCCTAAGTTCTACGAACAAGAAACTAGCTCTATGCGATCATGATTTTGGATCAAACGGAGGTTTGTAGCCCAGCCAGGCCCAAACCTTCATCTGTTCATCACAGCAGATGATGAATAGTGTGGGAAAACTGGGGGCACGGGAGGTTTTCAACACCAGAAATGTGACAAAACACTAGCCTAATCCAGTTTGTGGTGGTGTTTGGCTATTATCGTCGTATTCTAAGTACGGATGTAGAGGCTTAGGTCCAAGAACACACAAAGGACATCAAGAACAAACGAAGAATAGTAGGAAAGCTGAAAACTTACAAGTTAGTGTGAGAACCCGAATATAAAAATTAAGTAAATAATTAGATAATAATAATTTTACAAATCTCAAATATTTTATTATGAATCTTTAAGTGCAAATTAAATATTATTGGAGGATCTTTTAATTAATTTTAAACATAAAATAAATTTATGGTGAAAGTCATTGATTTAGAAGCAAGATTTATTATTAAAAAAAAATGGAGAAGAGGATGTGACTTGAACTCTAGACCACAAAATTAAGAAGTTAGGCTCTTACCATTTGAATTGCATGTAACTTATATATGTATTTTGTATATTTATCTATCTATTTGACCTAAGTGTGCCCACCACTAGTATAAAATAAAATAAACACAAACCCTAACTCTTGTTATAATTGTTTTCCACAACACTAGCAGCCATAGCAGCCGTGGGTTTATGAAGGAAAGAGAAGGGTTTTTCAATCATCAAGATTATTGTTGTAGCCAAGAAGGAGAGCTTTGGGTGTGTTGTGCTGTGTGGCCTCCTAGGTTTTCTTCTCTTCTTTCTTTGTTCTTTATCCTAATAATATTGTTATTTTATTCATTCATGGAGAGGTTGTAGGTTTATGTATTTTGTATATATGTATACACTGTTAAGAAATCTAAGGAGTTAAATTCAAGTATAAAGAATGGTGTAATTCTTAGTCCAAAAATTCTGCACAGAATCGCAAACTTTAAAAATCAAGAAACCATACCAAACGGATGAATTTTAATCTGAAATTTTTACAGTAGATCAATTACATATTGAATTGCATATCTGAATTTTTTCATAATTTTTGGGAGTCAAAATCCATATAATTTGAGGTATTCAAATCTGTCCAGGAAATCAGTCCGAAACAGTAAATTCGGGAGTGTTGTTCTCTTTGGGTATAAATCCAAAAATTATCAAATTAGTGTCATTAGAACCGGTTACGATTCCAGTTTCATACGTTTTTGGCCTTGCATTGATTGCTCGTGTATATTAAGAGAATCGTCAATTTCTTTAAAGTGCTGCAGAAAACAACCTGTTTGGATATAATAAATTGTAGATAATTATTTAGATAAGAAAATCAAGTGAAACCAATTGGGTTTGAAACTTAGGATATATTAGTTGATATCTGGAGGGTTTTAGAATTTTTTGAATAGCGTGGAGTGAGTTTTTTAATTTTCAAAGTTAGCGAATAAATTGCGAAAACTTGTTTAAAACTCTGTTTTATCTTAAAGTTATTTTTAGTGAAGTTTCGATCGGAACCTATGTCTTGGGTGATTTTAGACCTTGAAGAACATGAACTTAGGTAATATTTAAGAGTAACGGTGAGTTGGGTTGAGCCGTGTTAGTGCGCTTTAGTTTGGGGTTACTTAGTTCGTATTCTTTAGTATTTTTAAATTAGTAGTGACGTGTAGTTTTCATATTGGTTCAGGGCACTAGTTGGACTTTCATACTCTATTCGAGGATTATATTATTTTGTTTCCAAGTGAGTAGTTTCATGCTACGTATTTTTATAAATGTTTCCCTACCCTGAACTGTTGGAAAATTAAATTGTTGTTTCATGATTAAACTGTTTTGATAAATTATTATATTATCAATTGAATCAAATTATTTCTGAAACATGTGTGAACTTGGCATACTATAAACTATTTTTTTTGGTCTCGTGTTTATAATGTTGAACTACCATGTTTTGCGAAACTGATGTGTATTGATTATTGGGACCATGTGTGTATTTAGTCCAGGGAAATTATTCCACTGTGTGTGGTGACTCTGGCCACTAGGGAACAAATCCGGGTTGGGCCGTGATGACTCTAGTGCTCAACGATTGTAAGGAAAAGACCTTTAAAAACAACTAGGTGACCTTCAATCGGATCGTCTTTGAGAAAAGGCCCAGGTGCCACCCTGAGGATGACTCTTAGTTCGGTATTGGATCCAACGGGGCTTATAGCCTTGAGAACTGTGTGGCAGATTATTTGTTTTTATTGGTACCCAGAAAATTATTGGTGTTCATGTTATAATCTGTATTAAGTGGAAAATGTCGTTTATCCTATTCTTGCGAGACATGAGTATTTTTAAGTGTTGAATTATGAAACATTCTTTTTGAAACAGATTGTATTTACCAAACTGTATGCCAACCTAGTTTCTGTGATATATATCTTATTTTGAAATTTATCTCTGTTTTCAAAACTGTATTTACTATCCATGTTGCTACTCACTGAGCTATCAGCTGACTTAGTTTTTATCATTCCAGGTGTTAGAAGGACTTAGAGTGGATTCATGGCGTAGCGGGGACTCAATTGCATGGACCTTTAGGGCATTTATTTAATTTGTTTTAGGTTGCTTGTCGAGTTTTGTGCATACATTGCGGTTGAGTTTTATTTAGAATTATTTTATTTTGTAGGCGGTTTGTGTCCCATTTAGTATATATATATTTTTAGGAAGTTGGTTATGACTTGTTTTTCAATTATGGCATGTCACTGGATTGAGTTTTGATTTATTTATTTCTGGGCTACCATCACATTTATTCTTTGTGGTTTTGGGTTCATGTTTAGGCTTACGTGTGCCTTGGGCTAAGGCCCTGTGGGCCACGGCCGGTCATACCCAGGTTTGGGGTGTGACATCCAGCTTCTTCTCTTCTTTCTTTGTTCTTCATCTTTAATTTATTAATTCATTAAAATTAATTCATGTTCTAATTCATATTAATGCTGTGATTTCATTACATATTATTTCTCGTATATTCATTTTAATTATTTATATTTGCATTTCTTTTCTTTATTATTATTATTATTATTATTGTTGTTGTTGTTGTTATTGTTGTTGTTGTTGTTGTTGTTGTTGTTGTTATTA
>NW_021024834.1:2146571-2358975 GCF_004153795.1 Camellia sinensis | reverse complement strand
ACACTAGTGGGTCTGCAGGTCCTAAGATGTTTAGGCTTGAAAAACTACTGTTTTGGTCCAAAAACAAGGCAAGAGGTTCATAGGGTTTTAAGGCTCAAAGCTGAGACATTCTACGGTGGACTTCGAGCATTTGACAAACATATACAAATTCTTCATTGGGTGTGCAATCGGTGGCACCCAACTCTTAAGGCCATCAAAAATACGGTGTCTACACGACGACAGGCTACTTCACCAAATGGGTCAAAGCTGAGCCCCTCGTAACAATCAAAGAAAATGATGTAAAGAAGTTTGTCTAGCAAAACGTGATAACGTGATTTGGAGTCTCCAAGGCTTTGATCTCCGACAATGGCACCCAATTTGACAAAAAGTTGTTTCAGGGATTCTATGAGGAGCTAAAAATAGAATTCTACAACTCAACACCAACCTGTCCCCAATCGAATGGTCAAGCCAAGAAGTTAAATAAGACCATTCTAGATGGATTGAAGAAGAAGCTAGAAAAGGCCAAAGAAAAAATGGATTGAAGAGCTTCCGAATGTCCTCTGGGCTTACCGAACAACACCGAGACGCTCTACCAGGGAGACGCCTTTCACTTTAGTGTATGGCATAGAGGCATTCATCCTACTAGAGATCGGCATGCCTACCATCTGAAGCGAAAATTTTGAGCCAGACTTGAACACTAAAGCCATCGCCTTAGAGTTGGACCTCGCAGAAGAACGCCGAGAAAAGGCACTAATCCATGTCGCGGCATACCAACAAGAACTGTCTAAGAAGTAAAGAAAAAAAGTTCACCCCAGACAATTCAAGGTTAGGGACTGTGTTCTAAGGAAGGTAATGGGCAACACTCTATGCTGCTGGGCGAAGAAAAGTTAGGGGCAAACTAGGAAGGGCCTTACAAGATAATCGGTCTGGAGGCAAAGAGGCGTACCACCTAGAGGATCTGGACAGTAAAACCATACCTCGGCCTTGAAATGTGGCCAATTTGAAATTGTATTATTTTTAGTCTAAACTTTCAATGTAATTTTTGTGGATAGCAGTCATACCCCACCACTCTTTAATGTAATTCTTATTGAAATGTGTATATAAAGAAATGAATTCAAATTCTATACTTAGAAATTTTGTCGTAATTTGTGTGGACTGCTGTGGACTAGGGGCAACGGTTTCTCGGCCGAGGTGATTTTACCCGGCCGAAAGAGTTGATGAATTGTTCAACTCAGGACTTTTAGCCGAAGAGATTTGCTCGGCAAAAGTATTGGTGAATTGTTCAACTAAAAGCTTTTAGCCAAGAAGAATTTGCCCGGCTAAAAGAGTTGAATTGTTCAACTCACAGCTTTTAGCCGAAGTGATTTTGCCTGGCTAAAAGAGTTGATGAAATTGTGCAACTTGAAACTTCTGGCCGAGGAGATTTTGCCCAGCTAAAAGAATTGATGAATTGTTCAACTCAAAGCTTTTTGTCGAGGTGATTTTCCTAGCTAAAAGAGTTGATGAATTATTCAGCCCCACAACTTTAGGCCAAGATGATCTTGCCTAGATAAAAGAGGTGATGAATTGTCCAACTCCAAACTTAAGGCCGAGATGATCTTACTCGGCCAAAAGGGTTAATAAAATTGTTCAACTCCAAACTTTCAGCCGAGATGGTTTTGTCCAGCTAAAAGAGTTGATGAATTGTTCAACTCCAAGCTCTCAGCCGAGACGGTTTTGCTCGGCTAGAAGAGTTCACGAATTGTTCAACTTAGGAATTTTGGCCGAGAAGATTTTGCTCGGCTAGAAGAGTTGATGAATTGCTCAACTTGCAATTTCTAGCCGAGATGATTTTGTTAGGCTGAAGTAAATAAATAATTCAATCATACTGCACGATTTCAAGAAGTGCACGGTTTTAAGAAGGAGACATACATTGTAAAATTATAATTGGCAAAAAAGTTGTACAAATTTTCATTAAATGCGAATTGGAGTATTACGTGGGGCAAGTAGCCCGGCTACAGGAGTTAAAAACAAAAGACAGAAGAAACCAAGCTAAATCAGGGAGGAGAGATCAGCAAATTCAACTCCTGCTCCAACCCCGGTGCTCTCCAAATCAAACCACCGCAGTCCTTTCATCGCTATCACGCTTCGGTTGGGTTGTCCCCTCTTGCTCGGCCTTTACCTCTGCCTCCTCCTCCTCTTATAAAGCATTGAAGATCGTTAGCATAGGGCACCATGTAGGCCGGAACGAAGGCAGGGGGAGGAGATGTGAACACCTCGGTCTCAAATCCGTGGCCAAGGTTTCTCATAAGCTGCCTCTCAACCGGACTTGAAGGAGATGTCCTTTGTAGCTTCAACTTGTTTTGTGTAGTTATCCTTGGCCTCTTTGAAACTGCGGTCTTCCACGTCATCCACGGCTTTGTCTCTGGCCTTCTTCACTTCCTCGAGCTTAGCCTTCAATGTATCTCTCTCTTGCTCGGCTCTACCGAGTTGACCTAGGAGCCTCGTGTTGTCAGCGTTTGAATCTCAAGCGAAGCTTTAGCCTGGCTCAACTTAGCCGAGACGTTCTTCCCAATAGCGTTCAGGTCGGTCACTTTTTGTCGCAGGTTAATAATGCGGTCCATGACGATTGTTGTTTTTGGATAACCTGCAAGATATCAGAAGTTAGCCTAAGCAAGCAACCAAACCGAGCAAATAGTTGGAAAATTTTTGAAGATCACTTACCATCGTCATTGATTTCACCGTGGACTTAAGCATCCAAGTGTTGGCACTTGCTCAATCCCAACCATGTCTTCTGGCAGAAGTAGGGACTTGGTTAGATCAAAAAGCTAGGAGATGCTCCCTGTCCCCCTTCATAGAAGAATTAGCCAAGATGAGTTTTCCCAAGGACTTTAACTTCTGCTGCCAGATAGGGGCTGGCTCAACCTTAGCTGTCGTGTGCTCCCTGTTGAGCTCAGTCTTGAGCTTAACTGAGGGATCACCTGAGTGGGCTCTCTTGCGTGCCCAATACCATTCAGCGTTCTGAGCAACCGTGGAAGCCAGGGCGATCACGATCCCCGTACCCTGGCCGACAGTTGGTGTAGGAGGCGGGTTACTCGGCAGCTCGGTGGAAGTAGCGATGATAAGGTTCTTGATTCGACTCTTTTAGCTATTCTCTTCTTCTTCGGTTAGGCAAATCAGGGAATATCTGGTAATGTGGGGTCTGGCGAAGGAGAAAACGCTCGTAGAAAAGCTGTGACTTTGCTTTTGCGAGGAACTGAGTAGCGGTATCTTGGCACATAACCGAGAAGCTCGTGGTAATCCTGGTGCCGATATCTTTGTGTGGCCCTAATCACTTCTTCGTTCGGGTGAAGATAGTTGGCCTGTAACTCTTCAATAGTTGCAAAAGGAAGACAATTAGCTCGGTATAAGGAAAATCAACAAAATTTACCAGTTAGAAAGCTCGGCTTACAAGAAGAACCAAAGTCCTTGCTAATGTACCAATCAGGCATGTCAGCTGTTTCGTAATTACCGGACACCCAAAAGAAATTGTCGTCATCATGTCTTTGTCCGGCGTGCCGGTTATTAGACGTTCCCAGCCAGGCCTTATTTTTAGATAACAATTAAATCCGTCGGCTGTGTGACTGAGGGTGTACTGGCTTAAGATCTCGGCCAAGCCTAATTACAATCTTAACTAGTTATTTAGCTCAGCGACCCATTGATTATTCTATAAGTGTTGGTGGAGATGCATGGGAGCCAGCCGATTTGCCTCAAGAATTCGCAGATTAAAGGTTGTGTTGGAAAACGTAACCCCCTCTCTCTATGGATAGCACGGTAAAGGGGCATTGATCCAACTTGCCCAACGGAAGAATGTCTTCCTCACCGAGTTCAAATCTACATCTGCCGGAATACCATACTCCTCGCGAAACACAGCCAAGCCACCCGACGTGTTTACCAGGTAGTGGTAGCGACCCATGAAGCGCGGTTCAAAATGCTCAGCAGAATATGTTTGCCAAGGATATTGGTTGCTCGGTCTTCAAGAGCCCTTATGTTGGTGTGCTTGGTCCCCTAGGATTCTGCAGTTAAAACCAAGTAAAAGTGATAGCACAGTCGTGCAAACGAGCTCGATTTTAGTTTTGGTCATTTTAGTCACAATAGCACCTCAGTCTTGAAGGTTAAGCTTAGTAGCTCGGTCGCTTGAGCAGGCTAGATATTAGCCTGGTCGCACGACCCAACACAGCTAATAGCTCAGTTTTCTCCCTAAGTTCTACGAACAAGAAACTAGCTCTATGCGATCATGATTTTGGATCCAACGGAGGTTTGTAGCCCAGCCAGGCCCAAACCTTCATCTGTTCATCACAGCAGATGATGAATAGTGTGGGAAAACTGGGGGCACGGGAGGTTTTCAACACCAGAAATGTGACAAAACACTAGCCTAATCCAGTTTGTTGGGTGCTTGGCTATTATCGTCGTATTCTAAGTACGGATGTAGAGGCTTAGGTCAAGAACACACAAAGGACATCAAGAACAAACGAAGAATAGTAGGAAAGCTGAAAACTTACAAGTTAGTGTGAGAACCCGAATATAAAAATTAAGTAAATAATTAGATAATAATAATTTTACAAATCTCAAATATTTTATTATGAATCTTTAAGTGCAAATTAAATATTATTGGAGGATCTTTAATTAATTTTAAACATAAAATAAATTTATGTGAAAGTCATTGATTTAGAAGCAAGATTTATTATTAAAAAAAAATGGAGAAGAGGATGTGACTTGAACTCTAGACCACAAAATTAAGAAGTTAGGCTCTTACCATTTGAATTGCATGTAACTTATATATGTATTTTGTATATTTATCTATCTATTTGACCTAAGTGTGCCCACCACTAGTATAAAATAAAAATAAACACAAACCCTAACTCTTGTTATAATTGTTTTCCACAACACTAGCAGCCTAGCAGCCGTGGGTTTATGAAGGAAAGAGAAGGGTTTTTCAATCATCAAGATTATTGTTGTAGCCAAGAAGGAGAGCTTTGGGTGTGTTGTGCTGTGTGGCCTCCTAGGTTTTCTTTCTCTTCTTCTTTGTTCTTTATCCTAATAATATTGTTATTTTATTCATTCATGGAGAGGTTGTAGGTTTATGTATTTGTATATATGTATACACTGTTAAGAAATCTAAGGAGTTAAATTCAAGTATAAAGAATGGTGTAATTCTTAGTCCAAAAATTCTGCACAGAACGCAAACTTTAAAAATCAAGAAACCATACCAAACGGATGAATTTTAATCTGAAATTTTTACAGTAGATCAATTACATATTGAATTGCATATCTGAATTTTTTCATAATTTTGGGAGTCAAAATCCATATAATTTGAGGTATTCAAATCTGTCCAGGAAATCAGTCCGAAACAGTAAATTCGGGAGTGTTGTTCTCTTTGGGTATAAATCCAAAATTATCAAATTAGTGTCATTAGAACCGGTTACGATTCCAGTTTCATACGTTTTTGGCCTTGCATTGATTGCTCGTGTATATTAAGAGAATCGTCAATTTCTTTAAAGTGCTGCAGAAAACAACCTGTTTTGATTAATAAATTGTAGATAATTATTTAGATAAGAAAATCAAGTGAAACCAATTGGGTTTGAAACTTAGGATATATTAGTTGATATCTGGAGGGTTTTAGAATTTTTTGAATAGCGTGGAGTGAGTTTTTTAATTTTCAAAGTTAGCGAATAAATTGCGAAAACTTGTTTAAAACTCTGTTTTATCTTAAAGTTATTTTTAGTGAAGTTTCGATCGGAACCTATGTCTTGGGTGATTTTAGACCTTGAAGAACATGAACTTAGGTAATATTTAAGAGTAACGGTGAGTTGGGTTGAGCCGTGTTAGTGCGCTTTAGTTTGGGGTTACTTAGTTCGTATTCTTTAGTATTTTTAAATTAGTAGTGACGTGTAGTTTTCATATTGGTTCAGGGCACTAGTTGGACTTTCATACTCTATTCGAGGATTATATTATTTTGTTTCCAAGTGAGTAGTTTCATGCTACGTATTTTTATAAATGTTTCCCTACCCTGAACTGTTGGAAAATTAAATTGTTGTTTCATGATTAAACTGTTTTGATAAATTATTATATTATCAATTGAATCAAATTATTTCTGAAACATGTGTGAACTTGGCATACTATAAACTATTTTTTTTGGTCTCGTGTTTATAATGTTGAACTACCATGTTTTGCGAAACTGATGTGTATTGATTATTGGGACCATGTGTGTATTTAGTCCAGGGAAATTATTCCACTGTGTGTGGTGACTCTGGCCACTAGGGAACAAATCCGGGTTGGGCCGTGATGACTCTAGTGCTCAACGATTGTAAGGAAAAGACCTTTAAAAACAACTAGGTGACCTTCAATCGGATCGTCTTTGAGAAAAGGCCCAGGTGCCACCCTGAGGATGACTCTTAGTTCGGTATTGGATCCAACGGGGCTTATAGCCTTGAGAACTGTGTGGCAGATTATTTGTTTTTATTGGTACCCAGAAAATTATTGGTGTTCATGTTATAATCTGTATTAAGTGGAAAATGTCGTTTATCCTATTCTTGCGAGACATGAGTATTTTTAAGTGTTGAATTATGAAACATTCTTTTTGAAACAGATTGTATTTACCAAACTGTATGCCAACCTAGTTTCTGTGATATATATCTTATTTTGAAATTTATCTCTGTTTTCAAAACTGTATTTACTATCCATGTTGCTACTCACTGAGCTATCAGCTGACTTAGTTTTTATCATTCCAGGTGTTAGAAGGACTTAGAGTGGATTCATGGCGTAGCGGGGACTCAATTGCATGGACCTTTAGGGCATTTATTTAATTTGTTTTAGGTGCTTGTCGAGTTTTGTGCATACATTGCGGTTGAGTTATTAGAATTATTTTATTTTGTAGGCGGTTTGTGTCCCATTTAGTATATATAATTTTTAGGAAGTTGGTTATGACTTGTTTTTCAATTGTGGCATGTCACTGGATTGAGTTTTGATTTATTTATTTCTGGGCTATCATCATATTTATTCTTTGTGGTTTTGGGTCATGTTTAGGCTTACGTGTGCCTTGGGCTAAGTCCCTGTGGCCACGGCCAGTCATGCCCGGATTGGGGTGTGACAATTGTGGTATCAGAGCTGTAGATTTATCAAGTTACATACCTTGCATTTCATCATTTAGACGAGGTCCAAGTCCTATAGTCCTTAGTATTGTATGGTTAAGTTAGTTTTTTTAAGCTTATGTTGAATCTTTCTTGATTTCATTTTGAAGGTTAAGAGTTGGTACCTAGATATTTACACGGATTTTCGATTCTTTGTGAGCCTTTGGTGTTTGTATTACCATGTGTAATCCATTAGGAGAAACAGGAGTGTTGAGAGATGTCTGTAGATCTTTTCAGATAAAGATGGATGGTAAGATTTTTCTAGTGGATTTGATTTCTTTAGAGATGAAGGATTTTGATGTGATTTTGGAGATGGAATTGTTGACGAAGCATCATGCTTCTATTGATTGTTTTAGAATGGGGGTAGTTTTTACTATGCTGGGACAACTTGAGTTTTTCTTTCAGGGGGATAGGAAAGGGTCTTCTATCTGTTTTACTTCTTCCTTTTAGGCTAATCGAATGTTAAGTTGTTGAGAAAAGGGTGTCGTGATTATTTAGCTTGTGTGGTGAGTATTGAACTGTCAGAATAGAAGTTAGAGGAGTTGCCTGTAGTGAGGGAATTTGTTGATGTTTTTCCAAAGGATCTACCTGGTCTTCCTCCAGACCGTGAGGTCGAATTTTCCATTGACTTGATCCCTAATACAACACCTATCTCTAAAGCACCCTATAGAATGGCACCGTTGGAGTTGAGGGAGTTACAAACTCAGTTATAGGAGTTGTTAGACAAAGGTTTTATTAGGCCTAGTGTTTCACCTTGGGGAGCACCTGTGTTGTTTGTGAAGAAGAATGATGGGTCTATGAGATTGTGTATTGATTATAGAGAACTGAACAAAGTCACAGTGAAGAATAGGTATCCTTTGCCACGCATTGATGATCTATTTGATCAGTTGCAGGGAGCTCAAGTATTCTCTAAAATTGACTTGAGGTCAGGCTATCACCAGTTGAAGGTAAGGGATGAGGATGTTCCTAAGACTGCTTTTAGAACCCGTTATGGGCATTATGAGTTCTTGGTAATGCCTTTTGGTCTCACAAATGCACCGGCCGCATTCATGGATTTAATGAACAGAGTATTTAAACCCCAACTGGATAAATTTGTGGTAGTTTTTATTGATGACATCCTAATTTATTCGAGGAGTAAAGAGGAGCATGAGCAGTATTTGAGGGTAGTATTTTAGATCCTTAGGGAGAGGAGACTGTATGAAAAATTTAAGAAGTGTGAATTCTATTTGAGTAGTGTGTCCTTTTTGGGTCATGTGGTGAGTAAAGATAAGGTATCTGTGGATAGCACAAAGGTGGTAGAAAATTATTGATTGGCCGTGACCTACTTCTGTGACAGAGGTACGTAGCTTTCTAGGGCTTGCTGGATATTATAGACAGCTTGTGGAAGGATTCTCCCGTATTGCTTTGCCATTTATATATCTCACTAGGAAAGAGGTAAAGTTTGAGTGGAATGATGATTGTGAGCGTAGTTTCCAAGAGTTTAAACAGAGACTGACATCAGCTCCAATCCTTGCCTTACCTATAGATGGAGGTGGTTTTGTGATTTATAGTGATGTTTCACGACAGGGTTTAGGATGTGTGCTCATGCAGCATGGGAAGGTGATTGCATATGCGTCACGACAGTTGAAAGTACATGAGAGAAACTATCCTACGCACGACTTAGAGTTAGCAGCAGTGATTTTCGCTCTTAAGATCTGGCGGCATTATTTGTATGGAGAGTCATGTGAGATTTTCACTGATTATAAGAGTTTGAAGTATATTTTCACACAGAAGGAACTAAATTTGAGGCAAAGAAGATGGCTTGAGTTACTAAAAGATTATGATGTGAATATTTTATATCATCCCGAGGAAGGCAAATGTGGTTACAGATGCCTTGAGTAGGAAGGTCGCAGTTGGAGATATAGCTGCTTTGTCTATTGAGAGTTGTTTGGTGGAAGACATGAGACGTTTGAGACTTGAGGTTGTTACACCTGGTAATAGGGCTTATTGTAGTCAATTGACAGTTCAGCCGACCTTGAGAGAACGGATTCGTTTAGCACAGGAGATTGACCCCCAGTGTGAGCGTATTAAAGAAGAGATGGTAGAGGGTAAGCACATAGACTTTGTGGTTAGTGATGATGGGTTGCTTAGATTTCGTAGCCGAATTTGTGTTCCTACTAGTGGTGATTTGAGGAATGAGATTATGACGGAGGCACATAGTTCTAGTTACAGCATTTATCCTGGAAGCACTAAGATGTATCGGGATCTTCATGAACATTTTTGGTGGAATGGTGTGAAGGGAGATATTGCAGAATTTGTGGCTCAGTGTTTAGTGTGTCAACAGGTTAAGGTAGAACATCAAAAACCCGCGGGGAAACTACAACCCTTACCTATACCAGAGGGGAAGTGGGATCATGTTACCATGAACTTCGTGTGCAGATTACCTCGTACTAGTAGTAATCACGATGCAGTTTGGGTAGATGTTGATAGATTAACCAAGTCAGCATATTTTATTGCAGTACGGATGACCTACTCTCTAGCTTGATTTGCACAGTTGTATGTGAAGGAGATTATTAGATTGCATGGTGCACCAGTGTCAATAGTGTCAGATTAGGACCCTCGTTTTGTGTCTAAGTTTTGTTGTGCATTATAGTCAGCTATGGGTACTCGGTTAAATTTTAGTTCAGCTTATCACCCTCAGACAGATGGGGAATCAGAGAGGACTATTCAAACCCTTGAGGATATGTTAAGGGCTTGTGCTTTGGAGTGGAGAGATAATTGGGATGATTATTTGATACTCATGGAGTTTGCCTATAATAATAGTTATCATTCTAGTTTGGAAGTAGCTCCTTATGAGGCTTTGTATGGGAGGAAGTGTAAGTCTCCTTTGTGTTGGTATGAGGTTGGTGAAAGGCAAATTTTGGGACCTGATTTGGTGGAGGATGCTACACGGAAAATTATCGCCATCAAAGAGAGATTATTGACTGCTTAGAGTAGACAAAAAAGTTATGCTGATCATCGTAGGAGAGACTTAGAGTTTCATGTGAGGGATATGGTATTCTTGAAAGTATCACTATGGAAATGAGTCATCAGGTTTGGAAGGAAAGGAAAGTTGAGTCCTAGATACATTGGTCCATTTGAGGTATTGGAGAAGGTTGGTGAGGTTGCGTACCGTGTTGCTCGACCCCCTAGGTTGGCAGGAGTGCATAATGTGTTTCACGTGTCTATGTTGAGGAAATATGTGCACAGTCCGTCGCATGTGATAGATTATGAGCCACTTCAGATTAGAGAGGATTTTTCGTATGAGGAGATACCTGTTCAGATTTTGGATTCGAAAGAGAAAAGGTTGCATACAAAGGTCATTAAATTGGTTAAGGTACTGTGGCGTAATCATCTAGCTGAAGAGGCGACTTGGGAACGCGAGGATGAGATGCGCAAGAAGTACCCACATCTATTCTCATGATTTACTCGGGTTAGTTTCGAGGATGAAACTTTTCTTTTAGGGGGGGAGAATGTGAGAACCCGAATATAAAAATTAAGTAAATAATTAGATAATAATAATTTTACAAATCTCAAATATTTTATTATGAATCTTTAAGTGCAAATTAAATATTATTGGAGGATCTTTTAATTAATTTTAAACCTAAAATAAATTTATGGTGAAAGTCATTGATTTAGAAGCAAGATTTATTATTAACAAAAAAAAAATGGAGAAGAGGGTGTGACTTGAACTCTAGACCACAAAATTAAGAAGTTAGGCTCTTACCATTTGAATTGCATGTAACTTACATATGTATTTTGTATATTTATCTATCTATTTGACCTAAGTGTGCCCACCACTAGTATAAAATAAAATAAACACAAACCCTAACTCTTGTTATAATTGTTTTCCACAACACTAGCAGCCCTAGCAGCCGTGGGTTTATGAAGAAAAGAGAGGGGTTTTTCAATCATCAAGATTATTGTTGTAGCCAAGAAGGAGAGCTTTGGGTGTGTTGTGCTGTGTGGCCTCCTAGGTTTTCTTCTCTTCTTTCTTTGTTCTTTATCCTAATAATATTGTTATTTAATTCATTGATGGAGAGATTGTAGGTGTATGTATTTTGTGTCTATATATATATGCTGTTAAGAAATCTGAGGAGTAAAATTGATGTATAAAGAATGAGTGTAATTCTTAGTTCAAAAATTCTATAACATCGATGTATTGCAGACGGAAAGACCATGCAAGAGATACCATGTTTTCTACATCGACATCAGTATGTAATGTGAAATTATTATAACCTAGCATCTTGAAGAACAAACACACTTGGGCCGGTGTTAACCCAGGAAACTTTTTGCACGTATAACTGACCATGTCATCGAAATGAAATGGAGCTTGCAAATTAATTGCGACATTAACATTTTCGTAACAACAAATTAACATAATATGTGTGTCCATCCCCCTAACAAGATTAACACGTGCTTCATCAGGACCAGAAAAACACGAAACAAAATTGACAAACACTAGAAAACCCATACAAAACACACCCATAGAATTGAATATATGAATAACAACACATACCTTTGTAACACAGAAAACAACCCCAAAAAATGCACCACATAACCCCCCACCCCTCCTGTTGAACAGAACCCCCTTACACCAACACGTAATGCAACACACACCCATAACAGAAGCAATACAAAAAACAAAGCATACCATCGTAACACAAAAAATAATCCCAAAAAATGCACCACATAACCCCCCACCCTCACCCGTTGTGGTGCAGTCCCTTCCACCAATACATACAAAACTATAAATGCTATCCAAATAAGAAGACATACCTTTGAACCAATAAGTTTCTACTGAAACATGTGTGAACTTGGCATACTGTAAACTATTTTTTTTGGTCTCATGTTTATAATGATGAACCACCATGTTTTGTAAAACTGATGTGTATTGATTATTGGGACCATGTGTGTGTTTAGTCCAGGGAAATTATTCCACTGTGTGTGGTGATTCTGGCCACTAGGGAACAGATCCGGGTTGGGCCGTGATGACTCTAGTGCTCAACGATTGTAAGGAACAGACCTTTAAAAACAACTAGGTGACCTTCAATCGGATCGTCTTTGAGAAAAGGCCCAGGTGCCACCCTGAGGATGACTCTTAGTTCGGTATTGGATCCAACGGGGCTTATAGCCTGAGAACTGTGTGGCAGATTATTTGTTTTTATTGGTACCCAGAAAATTATTGGTGTTCATGTTATAATCTGTATTAAGTGGAAAATGTCGTTTATCATGTTCTTGCGAGACATGAGTATTTTAAGTGTTGAATTGTGAAACATTCTTTTTGAAACAGATTGTATTTACCAAACTGTATACCAACCTAGTTTCTGTGATATATATCTTATTTTGAAATTTATCCCTGTTTTCAAAACTGTATTTACTATCCATGTTGCTACTCACTGAGCTATCAGCTGACTTAGTTTTTATCACTTCCAGGTGTTAGAAGGACTTAGAGTGGATTCATGGCGTAGCGGGGACTCTATTGCATGGACCTCTAGGGCATTTATTTAACTTGTTTTAGGTTGCTTGTCGAGTTTTGTGCATACATTGCGGTTGAGTTTTATTTAGAATTATTTTATTTTGTAGACGGTTTGTGTCCCATTTAGTATATATATATTTTTAGGAAGTTGGTTATGACTTGTTTTTCAATTGTGGCATGTCACTGGATTGAGTTTTGATTTATTTATTTCTGGGCTATCATCACATTTATTCTTTGTGGTTTTGGGTTCATGTTTAGGCTTACGCGTGCCTTGGGCTAAGTCCCTGTGGGCCACGGCCAGTCATGCCCGGATTTGGGGTGTGACAGTTAGGGCACGAATCGAAGTTCCAATCAGAGAAATGCTTCCCAACGGCGATGGCGGGGCCAAATCCACTAGGAAAATGCTTCGATCTAGGCCAAAAATACAGAGAGCTGGGATTGGATATGCTGTAGCTCTGGATTGTCTATAGAGAGGATGATGAACAGTGAAAGTGAAGGGTTTGTGGAAATGGAGGGTTATATATACGGGATAGGAAAAGACACCAAAATTTGAATTTGGAGAGTCGGTGTGGAACAGTTGGATTAGCAGTACAGGGCCAATGAGAGAATGACACGTGTCTATGATAAGATCGGTGTCCGTAATGAAAAGATAGACTGGGAATCTGAATCGCCAACCGGTCAGGTCATGTTGTCGAGCATGGGGATTAGCACGGTAGAAGATTGAGAACCAATACAGAATGGTGGATGATCGAGCATGGAAACAAGCTCGGCCTGTTAATGTAATCTCGGTCACGCTAGCGCGGACGGAATTAAGGGGCAATTGAGAAAGAGATTTAAGATCTGAAATGGGCCGAGCTTATTTGAGTCTTGGTCAGGGATTTTACTCAAACAAAATGAGCTCACGTGCTATGCCGAGGTCTAAGCACGGTCACGTGTTGGACGTGTGTTGGACCAGAGTCACAGCCCGTTCAAGTTGGCGGTAAGTTAAAACACTAGCCCGGTTTAAGGATGTGCGTTTCCAAAAGAAGAAGTTCATCCTCAAAAGGCCGAATTCGGCCGAGCAAGAGCTCGTCATGGATTATGGAGCTCGATTGAGCTCACAAATAGGTTTGTTCGATGGGACCGAGCAAGCAATGTGACCCTGAAGGAGGATTGTTGTACCGCACTAGGTATAGCTTGGTGGGATATACTACGTGGCATAATTAGTTTGCTGGAAGGAGATCCCACCATCCATACGCGTAAATACCATTAGATAGTATTGTCATTCGGTGTTTGGCAGTATTTGCTCTTACATATGAAAGAAGGTGAGAGGGGAACATATCCACGCATTAAGAGGAGGACAAACAGAGGGGAGCGCACATAAACTATATAAACAGCGCTGCATATCCATGCACAAGGCTGGAACATCTGGTTATCAGAGTTACCTACCCCTTTGTTTCTCTTTCTCTTCTTCTCTCTCTAAGTGTGCTAACTTGACCATCGGAGGGTTTTTCCAACAGCACACTGCCGGGTAACTCACCATCTTTCTGTTCTCAAGTTAAACGATGTTACTCGAAGCTTGGACACGAGGAGTATGGAGAGCGTCGAATATTTCCTCCCCGTACAGTTACGTATCATATCTCACATTTGGAATGTTCCTAAATTAAGCGTGCAGGTTAATAAAAACATATCGTATCTCATATTTTTAAAAAAAAATTAAATATTATGCAATTGGGTAAGTAAAGGTTAACAGTTGAAACAAAAGGGGATGTGATAATGATAGGGTGGGGCATGTTTAAAATTCATTTGAACTCAATGTTTGAGTAAAATTTTTACACTTATTTTCGAATTAATTATATTAATATATCAAAAAAAATTATTAATTTGTTAGTATATAAATTTATTAATAATATAAGCATTATTCATATTGTTCATAATATTCTTTTTTATATATTTTTTATTTTCAAGGTCGAGTTTGACTTGTTTATTGACTTAAATAAAGTTCAAATTTCTCAAATACTTGACAATTTGAGCTTGTGCTAGAATTTTTAAGCTCAATAATTTTTTTAACAAAGCAAGTTCGAAAACACTAGAGCTCAACTCATCTCATTTGCAACCCAAACTTGATATTATCAAATAGTGAGAGTTTAAATACGAGTCATGCTAACAATCATCCAATGAAAATTCGTTTAAACTTATAAAATATGAACAAAATATAATTTCAATACAAATTTCACATGTATTTATATATATATATATATATATATTAAATGTTTTTTACTATTAACTACCATCAATTAGGCAGCCATTAGCACATTCTCCAATATGATATCAATTTTGGGTTACTATTTGAGATTCAATCAATTTAGTAGTACTATCATTTCTCCATTCTGAGTTTTTACTTAAGGAGATGAATCGCGCATTTCTTGTTTTAATCCCCGAGAAGGAGATTCCACAGACGCTGAATGATTTTAGACCAATTAGTCTTTACAATGCTATTTATAAGATCATCTCTAAAGTCCTAGTGAATAGGTTGATTTTTTTTTTTTAAAGTTTTGATTCATCCTTCACAAAATGCATTTGTTGTGGGTCGTCTCATATCTGATAATGTCCTGATCGCCCATGAATTCATGGAATTCATTAGGAAGAAATGGCGTAGGAAAAATCTTTTTTTGCTCTTAAAATAGATATGAATAAAGCTTATGATGGGCGGGGTGGGATTTTCTTTGTCAAATTCTAGAAGTTTTAAGCTTCAGTCCGCATTGGATTAGGTTGATTTATCAATGTATATCCACAGTTTCATTTTCAATGGTGATGAATTCCCAAACGTTTGAATGGTTTCAACCGACGTGTGGTTTGAGACAAGGGCACGCTTTATCTCCATATCTTTTTATTCTGGTCACTCTAACCATATTGTAGCTTGCTTTTCGTGCTCCTTTCGGATACGATTGGCCCTATAGTTCGGACTCCCGTGATTCTGAATCTAATTTCACAAGTGCAATGTGAAATAGATAAACACAAATGAGTCCAAATTCGGCAAATCTTTTGAAAAATTAATTTGAATAAAAAATGCCAAAAATAGACTGCTTTGCCAGATTACAGAGTCGCCACCTAAATATTTTGAAAAATTTAGGAAACCCGAGACTCGTGCCAAAGGCCACTTATCCGTCATCACCAAAGTGTCTCGGTTCGGGAACTTAGGTATGAGAGGGGAACGTCATGAACTGAGCACCCCATTCACCCGATCAAAGATCGGCCTCTACTAATCATGATGTGAATCTTATTTACAGTATACGCTCTTGTTCCAATTATTAGGCTAACATTACTATGTGTTGCACATAAGTAAAAACTAATTTGCAAAAGTTGGAACACTTTGATTTCATATTTGTTTTGAACATTGTTTTGAATATGTACCACTTGAAAAAGTGATCTCATATGTACATTCATCAAATTATCCTAATTTGAGCAATTAGCCTTCATCCATAGGCATTCAAGAGTTATATCACTTAAACACTTAGCCTCATGGAATATGCTCGACTTGGAAACAATTATACACATGTGATATGCTAAAGTAATGAAATGCTCACCTAGTACTCCAAGGCAAACCAAAAAGGAATAAAAGAGTTAGAAAAAATGCATGATCCTAACTAATGCAATATGACTATGCAACCCATACAATTACGCAATTAATAGGCTCGGCTACTAACATGGCATGTAAATCAATTTGGTAGCATGCAGTCTAAACACGTTTTCAAAAAAATAATCAATAACAATACTTATTAGAATGATGAACCGAGCTTTTATGCATGGAAGACAAGTGGATGCGAATCATGAAAAATGATAAGGAAACATGATGCTCTATGCTACCATCATAAGCAGAGAAATAAAAAGGAGAAAAAAATGGGGTTTGGAAGACACACACACACTTATTACATATTTGTCGTCATGTAAGAGGGTTCGAATGTCCAAGTGTCCGAATTAAACTACTTATTACATATCCGAATAACAAATAAGAAATAAACTAGTTATCTAATTTATTATAACAAGGATAGTAATGAACAATAAACTAGCTATCTAAGTTAACTAGCTATAACAATTACAAATAAATAATAATAATAATTACAACCATATTAACTACAACAATAATAATTAATTACAACAATAATGGGAAGATCAATTTACAACATTGATATAAACAAAGATACACAAGGATCACATGCACGTGACGATTTTTAGAAGCAGCTCTGTCTACCTCTTTGGGAATCTGCCCTCTTTTACCTTCAACCACTGCTCTCTATTTCTGCAAAAACACTTTGCTTACCAAACATTGGAGCCCGGCCAACCCCCAATGTGGCTCGCCTGGGTCCAAACAAGGTCGGCCGTGCCCTAATTTCATGCAAAACCTGTTTTTCTGCTCTGAGGTAAAAACAGTGCAGACAAAGCAACTTAAGCCCTGTTTGTCCACTTTGCTCTTCTCTATCATGTGGAATTTCAAGAGAATGGCGGATTTGGTTATAAAATCATCAACAAGCACATGTTGATGGCTTGATGATTTTGAACACAATTTGGACAAAAATTTAATGAATGCAATGAATATGACCACCCCTCTCTCTCATCATAGAAACTCAAAGAGGGAGACAGGCACGCCTCAAGTTTCATCAACATATCATGAATCAATAAGTAACAATTCTCGAAGTGATAGACTTGGCATAACGTCCAACCAAATTCAACCAATTCTAAACGTTTTCTTTACGTCGGTTTCATTGGTTTTAAGCCAAGTTTATTAGTGTTTTCCATTACTCAATCAATTTGTCCGATAATAAGAGTTAAGTCCACCAAACGAGAAGACATGTCAAATGAGAAATGATCCATAGCATGAAAGAGGGACTACGCCTTGGCAATGAACCTCCATAGAGATTAAGCTATTGAGCCTAGATCTCTTTCTCATGCCTTGAATAACAACCAATCGTTTGAAATAGCTCTCAAACAAAAGAAAAGAAGAAACGATGGAGGGTGCAAAAATGATTATGCAAGATTGATTATTTAACATGAGATAAAGAAGGCTATCAATTCAAATGACTTGGTGTCTAAAGCCTAAACAACCGAAGCCATGAGGACGTATAATATAACAAGCAAAGTATTCAAAGCATAAACTAATTAAATGAAATAAAACAAGCTAAAATAGCCCCTAAAGCACAAAAAAAAAGTAGCTAAAAGTGTCTTAAGGAGCACAAAAAGATAGGTAAAAGCAAGAAGACACCAAACTAGTAAACAAGAACAAGGAGAGGTGGCTAAGCCTTCCACTTTTGAGACTTCAAACCATGTTTTTTAGCCCCTTTTTAAACTCTGAAAAAATAGTTTAAGAGTCAAAGAAAAGAGTGTAAAAACAAGGGTGTGAGCTATGAAGTAAGTTACAAGAAAGGGTGTTAATCCTTTCTACCTTTGGTAGCTATTCAAACCCAAGTTTCAACACTTGAAAAGGATCCAAAACAACACAAGAACACAAGAAATAGATAGAGATAAATTGAAATGAAAGCAAAAACAAAGGTGACAAGCTTATACCTCTTGAAGAGAACAAGCTTTGTTTGTAAATCAAACTCAATCCTGGCACACTCTCAAGGTTAAATTATGATTCTCAAGTTTTAACCAAGGCTCCAAGGTTTAGGTTTGAGGGTGTGTATGGTGTATGGATATAGCTCAAGAATAGTAAGCTTTCTCAAAGATGGCATGGCAAGGAAGAAGGAGCTCTCAAGTGAGTGTATAGGCTCTTTGGAAATTTTTCAACCCTCAAAACAAAGATATGACCTCGTATTTATAGAATTTGAGCAAAATATGTTGAAATATCTTCAAAAATAGACAACTGGCGGGCTCCCACCTAGAACAATGTTTCTCGCCAACAAGACACAACTGGCCCCAAATAGCCACGACTAGCCCCCAATGAGGCACGGCCAGGCCCCAATGTGTTCTCATGTTCCTCTACTTCAGGCTCAATGTAGGGTGGCACAATGTTCAAAAAGGTACTTCTGAGGTAAGAATAGTGTAAATATGAAGGTGTTGGGATCGTTTCAAAGCTCGACCTTGGATTCCTTCGTTGAGAATTCGAATCATACACAATATGACTTTCATCATCGAGTGCACAGGACAAAGCGCCCAAGTCTTACGGGCAGTCAAAAATGGGGTGTCTATACATATCATTAGGCTTAAATGCTATGGTGTCCCAAGGGGTTTGTAAAGGATTGTCTATTTGTCAAAATGCACCTTCTATTTTACATCTTATGTTTGCGAATGACTATATATGTTTCTTAGAACTTTAGACTGCAACGGTTTGGTGCTTAAAATGGTTTCTTGATGCATTTTGTCATCAATCATGTCTGCAAATTAATTTGCATAAATCAGAGATTGTTGTTAGTCCCAATATGAATTCTAGCCAAAAAAGATTTCTTAGTGAGTGTCTTGGAATTAAACTTGTTGAAAATCCTAGTCTGCATTTGGGAACAGCCTTGAAGACAAATGCATGTAAGGGTAATTTGTTTCAACATATTTTGGGTAGATTTTCCGCCAAACTTTTAGGGTGGAAATGTAAATTACTTTCTTTTGCAGAATAGTGTATGCTTATGAAACATTTTATTCTTTCAATTCTGCCTTATTATTATCTGTTTTCAAAGCACCAATGTATTTTATTCTCCAAATTCGGAATATTGCGACAAATAGCGAACGACGAATACACTAGTTGAGATGGAAAGTATTATGTCTACCTAAGGCTGTAGGTGGTCTTAGGTTAAGAGATCCGGGGTTGATGAATCAAACTTTGCTGGCTAAAGTGGCTTGGCGAATTTTGCAAAATCCGCAATCCCTTATATGTAGATTGTTTTTGGCTAAGTATTGTTCGAAAAGGGCCTTTCTCAAAACTAAACCTACGTCTGGTTACTCATTGTGGACTCGTCTTTTTCCGTGCCCCTACCTTTCGGAAAGGGTTTGAAAAGAAAGGCCTCACAGTTCGGACTCTACATGCGGTTCTGAATATAGTCTCACAAGTGCAATGTGAAACTAATAATCACCAAAGAGTCCAATCCGGCAAATCATTTTGGAAAACTGATTTTAAATCAAATAATGCCAAAATTGGACCGCTTTGCCAGATTACAGAGTCGCCACCTAAATATTTTATTTTTGGGAAATTTAGGAAACCCTGACTCATGCCAAAGGCCACGTGTCCGTCATCACCAAAGTTGCCTCGGCTCGAGAACTTGGGTACGAGAGGGGAAGGTCATGAAATGAGCACCCTCGCTCGCCCGATCAAAAGATCGGCCTCTACTAATTATGATATGTTGATTTATAAACCTCATGTGTTCTTATTCCAGTTATTATCTAACTTTACTATGTGATGCACACAAGCAAGTATAGACTACATCACAAGAATTGGAACATTTCAAGTCATGTTTGTTTTCGAAAATTGTTTGAATTTGCCACCCTCAAGTGGGCTTAAAGATGCGGATTTGCCACCACAAGTGAGCTTAAAACTTACATTCGTTGAATTGGCAATCATCCACAGGCATTCATGCGGTTTAGCAAGTAAGCACATAGCCTCATGGCAAGCATGAGAAACATGGCAATATGGCAATCATACTCATGCAAGTATGCTAAAGCATAAAACTCACCAAGTACTCCAAGCCAAAACAAAAACTAGTTAGAAAAATGCATGATTCCTAACCATGTTAAATGACTAATGCAACACATGCAACATGAAATTAAATAGACTCGGCTACCTAATCATGGTATTTGCAACAATTTGATAGCATGCTTTGAAACACGTATTCAAAGAAGTATTAAAATTGACAATGCAGTTTGAATGATGCGCCGAGCCTCGGTGCATGCAATGCAAATGAATGGATGCAAACATGCAAGCATAAGGTATGCTAATCAAAACGTGTCCCTAATCTAACCATCGAAAGCGGATAAATAAAAGGGAGAAAGACGTAGGGTTAGAAGACATGCATACATGCACGCACACTTATTACAACATTATGCCCTCACGAAGGAAGGTCCAAATGAATAAGCTAACTAGCTACGCTAATTATTACAAAACGAAACTAATTAACTATTCTAAGTTAATTAATTACAACGAATCAAGATTGAATAACTAGTTACACTAACTAATTAAGTACAACACTTGAATTGAATAATTAGCTACGCTAACTAATTAAAGCAATTAAATGGCCTTAAGGGCGAGGGAGGCATGCATGCTTGGTTGGTTTTCTCCCAAAAACCCACCGCCTTGCTATCGAACGCCTCGGTTTGCACTCACTTGAACACCAACAGTGTTGCCAACTTCCAAAACATCTCTGCTCCAACTCAGGAACACACTTGTGCAAAATTTCATTTCTGGCCGGTCGGCTACCAATGGTGGCTGTCGGCTACCATTGGTGACCGGTCGGCTATACTGGTAGCCGGTCGGCTACCCCTTCCCTGAACTTCTCTTTTCTGCTGCAACAGAGAGCAAACAGAGGCAAAGTAGTGTATTCTCAAGGACTGTATATACTGCTACTCTCCTTGTCATCACACAAGTTCAAAGAGTGTAGCTCTTGACTTTCAAACCATCAACCAAGCATTTTCATGCATGATGGCCAAGAAACCAAGCTTGGACAAGCTTAATGAATTCACAAACAAGACCAAAACAACCACCACCCTATCATGCATGATCAAGGGTGATGGTGACCAAGAAAAGTGGCACGTTTCATCAATTTGAGTATGAAACATCCCATTTTTCTCGTGTTTGAATTAACGTCCGATTCAAACACATACAATGCAACATGAAAGATGCTTATCTTGCCTCTTTTACTTGTCATATTTTATTTACTCATTTTAGATTACCAATCCATTCTTTAATTGATTAGTCCAAAAGGTGAGTGTCCTCTAATGGAAAGAGGGCTTAAACCACAAGTACCTTGAGCATGAAAGAGGCCTCATGCTGTTGGTGATGAACTCCTGAAGGAATTAAACCATTAGGCATAAGGGTCTCAATTCCATACTCAAGCCAACAAGGGATTCAAATCCTCTTTCAAAACAAATGAAAGAGTAAAGAATAGAAGGAGATTGCAGAGATTTCAGTGCTGAAATGAAGTGCAAGATGACACTGAAACATGAAAACAAGTCATGCAAATCATGTTTGAAAGCCTAAAACATTAAGCTAGTAAAAGAAATTGCACTACAACCACACAATACAAACCTCAACTGAATTGACCAGCCCAAAACAGAGGCAAAACAGGTCAAAACAGTGGCTAAAACATGCTGAGATTAAGGTACAAAATGCTAGAAAAACATGCTCACATGTTAAGCTATCTAGGCTTGCAAACAAGACACAATGAGGGGAGGCTACCCCCTCCAATTTTGGACTTCAAAACATGCTTTCCACCACTAAAATAACTCTAAATTTCAGTGGTTTAAAGGGCCAAAAAGTTTGATGTGAATATGCTAAAGGATGGCAGAAAAGCTCACACAATAAAGCAACAAGAATTGTGGACTACCCCTTTACACAAAATGACCTCAAACCATCGTGTTAAGGCTCAAAAATCAGAGTTTTTTGTAGTTGAAAACTAGGCCAAAAATAGTATAAAAAGATGGCAAAACAAGTAGTCAAAACAAAGCCTACAAGGGAAGTCTTATACCTCTTGAAGCACAGCATTAAACAGCCACAATTTTAGGCTCAAACCTCCTTCCAAAAGCTCAAACTAGGCTCCAAGGGACCTCAGCTCCAAGGTAGTCAAGTTTGGTTAAGAGTTAGTGTGCAAAAGTGTAGAGAAAACTAATTAGAAAGCACAAAACAAGAAGAGAGAAAGAGAAAGAGAATTTTGATCCAAAATGTCTAACCCTCCAAAATGGGGGAGGACACCCCCTATATATAGAAAATCAAGATTAAAGCTTGTATTCATCCCTCCATACACGTGTATAGATATGCACTTCAGTGAACAACAGCTGGCACAGTTAGTAAACAAATATCTGAAAAATGAGAAAAATGGCCGCCGACCATCACCAGTGGCCGACCGGCCATAAATGTGGCCGACCGGCCACCACTTATGACCGACAGGCACAAGCCATGGCCGATGGACTGTGGGGATGGTCGACAAGCCACCCTCTCCTCCAGACTTGAAACAACAAGCTCTTGATCCTCAACCAAGCACAAAACAGACAAGTTTAGAGGCTCAAAGGCAAAGGCGCTCGGCCGAGAAATTTTAGGCACTCCAAACGAACACGAGCATGCAAAATCATCGAGTGTTCAAACGATGATGTTCAAGTTTTGAAGACGGTCAAAAATAAGGTGTCTACAGTTGCCCCTCTTTAACAGAACTCGAAAGTCATGAAATGACAAGAGTGAATGTCAAAACCCAGAGACGACTCATTTTTGACAAGGCCGAAGACTTGGACAAACAAGCAAGAAAAACAAAGAACAGTTGTGCCCACAAGCTACCTACGTATCCCTTTGCAAGGAATCAAACTAGCGTAGTTCTGGGGCAAGATGCAAATGATATGCACGATGCAGAACATAACTTATGATCATGCAATGAGGCTGTAATGAAACATCTAGATACAAATGTTATGCAAAGAAATGCTATAGCAAACTCATACATTAGCAAGTAAACATGAACCAAACCACATTTCATGCAGAAAGGATGTAAAAAAATTATGCAATCTTAACTGCACCTCACGCAGGAAAGGCAAAGAACAACACAACCCTTGGGCGCACCCGAGGCGTGAAACAAGATCCTAATGCATAACACACACGAGGATAGAAAAGGTGTGAACTCAGGGACACGCCCTAATATTTCGAACCAAAGGGAACAGTGATAAATATTGAAACACGTCCAAATATTATGTAACCAAAACAAAGAGCAGTATAAGCATCGGAACTCGTCCGAATGCTTTTAACCAAAGCGTCCTAACACGTCGCACGCAAGAGGAGAAGAGGATGGTGTAAACACCGGGCGTACCCAAATGTTTCTGATCGAAAACATCCTAGCGCATCACACGTGATAGGAGAAAGGGAGTGGTATAAACACCGGAGAGTGGTATAAACATCGGAGCACGTCCCAATGTTTCTAACCAAAACAAGGTGGTATAAGCATCGGAACACATTCCAAACGCTTTTAACCGGGGGGTGGTATAAACATCAGGAACACGACCCAATGTTTCTAACCAACAGGGTGGTATAAGCATCGGAACACGTTCCAAACGCTTCTAACCGGGAGGTGGTATAAACATCAGGAACACGACCCAATGTTTCAAACCAAAACAGGGTTGTGGTGTGAACACCGGGCGTACCCAAGTGTTTCTAACCAACAAAGGAGTGGTGTAAACACTGGGCGTACTCGAATGTTTCTAACCAACAAGGGTGTGGAGTAAACACTGGGCGTACCCGGATGTTTCTAACCAAAACAAGGTGTTCAAGGGACAGGAATGATCTTATCTGGAGTTCCTCTAAATGTCATCTGGTTGCACCAGCTTTGAATGAACCGTACATATAATATCGTGCATGCACAAGAAAGAAACTCGACAAGCATAACATATTAAGGTTGTATGTTCTATGCACAATTGTAATGATGTTAAGGCATGTTCTATGCACGATTAACAGCATGTTCTATATACCAAATGCATGTTCCATGCGAATGTGAGAACCGTATATTCTATGCAAGTGTGAGAAGTGCATATTCTATGCAAATGTGACAAATGCATGTTCTATGTGAAATAACAACAATGCACATTCTATGTAAGATTAGTGAATGCATGTTCCATGTGCGAGCAACAAATGCATGTTCCATGCTCGACTAACAAATGCACGTGCTATGCTCGACTAACAAATGCATGTGCTATACAAGTCGAATAACTATGACACACCATTAGAGACATGTTTTATGCACAACATGCAAGAAACAAAACAAAAACATATTCTATGTAACACCGAAATGCATATTCATGCAATAGTACAAAATGCATGTTCACTGTACATATACGACGAAAATGCTCTACTGCAACATGTTCAAAAAGTAACTCTCCAATCTTGCGATATATGAAAAGATATGAAAAGAATACTCTTCATCCAATAAGAGGCAAACAAGGATCACCAAGAACACAGTTCAAGTCTCTGCGAAGAGAACCCAAGCTCAACAATAACTTTTCCTTGCACCTCTCAGGAAACAGGGACCAAATCAATGGGAAATCACCAAAATAGGAACATTGGGGACTAAAAGACCACCAGGGAGGGGTGCCAGCCACCCGTAGGCTACTCCTAGGCACCATCAGCCACAAGAGGAAGCTATCGGCCACTAGAGGTGGCTGGTCGGCCACAAATGGTGGCTGTCAGCCACTGATGGCAGATTCGGGACAAAATGGGGAATTCACCTTAGGTCTTTATGTTTACACCCCCACACCTCATTTCCACGCAACCTTAAGCTTGAAAATCATCCTCCTCCCTCTCTAGACCTTTATTCTCCTTAGATCTAAGCAATACACGCATTTTCCAACACCCCATAAACACTTCTTCGCCAAACCCTCGTAGTTTACCCTATTTTAAACCGATTGAAAGTTGATTCTGGGGTTTCCTTCTTGATTTTCACTATACGGGGTTTGTTTTCCCCAAGTTTCTCTTGGATTCAGTTCCCCTTCCCGGACTCCATCCTTTCCTTCTATTTTCTCCTTTTGAGAGTTGATTTTTGTTGATTTTTGGCATTCCTCGCCCAATTTCCAAATTTTTGACCACTTTCTCATCTTCCCTCAAGATGGCGGATGACATCCCACACGACGGAGCTTCTCCAAAGATGGAGGTGGATCCGGAGTTTGAGCCACTACCACTCAGCACTTGACCTTTTGACTCGCCAGTGTATCATTCCGAGATACACATGCTACCACCTAATAGCATTCGTCAGTTCAGGGGGTTTGCACGAGGCGCACCGGAGGACCTTTTACTGCGTGAACCAGAGTCACATTTATCTCACGGTGCCTCCGAGGTATACACTATATTCTTGTATTTTCTCAATGTATCTTGCATTGCTTGCACAATCCCACTTTTGCACTGTATTATTTACATTACATTTTATCTGATTGTCCTAATCATAAGGAGATTCACGCACCATCAGAGGATACGGGACCACCTCCACGAGGGAGTGGTACATGGAGCTTCTTGACGACGTTCGCCACATCATCGATGAGGCCAGCTTTGGCTCATTCTACATGGGGCTGTCACGGCTCATAGCGAGCCGGCCTTTATTGGGCACCTTAGTAGAGAGGTGGTGGGATACCACTGATTCTTTTCACTTCTCTACCACATGGGAGATGACGATGACTCCCTTCGACTGCTCTATGCTCATCGACATAAAGATGGGGGGTCATCCGATTCCTTATGATACTGATATGGGCGAGTGGGAGGCTGCTCAGATTTACCTGTTGGGGATTCGCCCACCTATCTCCCTATTAGGGATGGTTCGATACTCCTGGTTCGCAAACCACTACAGAGGGACGGCACCAGCGACCCGAGAGGAGACCGAGCAGTATGCTCGAGGTTTCCTGATGTTCCTGTTTGGCACTATCTTGTTCGCCGACCGGGCGAACACCGTCAGGCTATACCTCATGAGTGCCCTGATGGATCTATCCCGTGTCCGACTCTACGATCAGAGCGGCGCTAGCTTGGACACCTTATACGGGTACATGGATTCGACCTCCAGCCGAAGCGGACATTTGATAGAAGGCTACTGGAAGGCCTAGGAGGTATGTTTTACCTTTCTGTTTTGCATTTCCTGTTATGATTTTTGCTTAACATTCCCTGTACACCGCACACACGGTATACTGTACACACACAATCTTCTTTCTGCCTTGCATACATTGTACACTGCACACACTGCACATTGTATTTTCTGGGCATGGCACACATATTCTGCTTTCTGCATTACTTGTACTTATCTGTTGTATACCCACTGTTGCCTTTTCACTTTCTGCAGTTATGGATATACGCCTACTTTTCGAGACTTGCCTTAGAGCCAGAGGTAGAGATGCCATCTGTCGTGCCATACTCTCACTGGTATGACGGGAGATGCCAGCGGAGGCCCCAGGAGTCCTTTCCTTTCTTCCGTCGATACTTCGATACCGTGACCACGGCTGAGGTAACTCAAGCTTCTCTTTTTATTTTCATTTTCCTTTAATTCTGACTCATATGCAATATCTGATAATAGCTAACAATTTGCATATTCTCTATTTATAGATCACTTGGTAGCCCTGGGCGACGATGCCTGAGGGAGTCAGGGATCAGTTCGCTGGTGCCCGAGAGGCTTCCCGTTTCTGATTTCTGCTCGAGGGCCCGGTTTGTCTGGCGTGGTTCTTAAGGGAGCGATTCTTACACCAAACCATCGGCTTGCCTGAGCCAGTAGTTCCGATGCCACCTCCAACATACATGAGAGCCACAGAGAAATACACTGTGCAGAAGATGATTGATTTCACTAAAGGCTAGGACGCCGACTTCTTCCGAGTCAAGGGTGATTACACAGCCTTTATTCAGACATACCTCATGCCACCTCTAACTGGTGCCCATGGAGGTAAGAGAAAGAGGGCTCCGGCTACGGGAGAGAGAGGCAGAGGTGCCGGGGCGACCAAGGCCTAGGGCAAGAAAGGTTCTAGGGCGAGGCAGAGGACAGGGTGGCCAGAGTTGCCTACCACACTCACCTACTGGTGACATATCGAGGAGGCTTGCCAAATCTCCATTGAGCCCGCACCAGCTGAGCATGAGCTTGTCGGAGTTTGAGGCCCGACTCCAGTATGTACCATACTTTACATTTTGCATATTTACTTCATTTCAGTTATACTTTATAGAACACTAATCCTCCCAACGCACTTGCAGGCACCCATAGAGTACACCGGGCAGGCCCTTGAGTTGGTGGCTTCCCTGACGAAGATGGTGCAGAGGAGCATGAACCTGCTCAGCCTTTACAAGATTCTAGTATACATCAGCATTTCAAACATAATCTATTCCACATTGCACTGTTCTGACACACTGTACTCAAACACTGCATTCAAACACCACACTCAAACACTGCATGCAAACACTACACTCAAACACTGCATTTTGACACTGCATTCAAACATTGCATTCTGACATTGCATTTGATACTGCATTCTGACATTGCATTTGATTCTACATTCTGACATTGCATTTGATACTGCACCATGACTGATGTGTTTGACAAACTACCCTTTTTAGATCCCAGCCACATCAGACATTCCAGCAGAGCTGTAGCAGGACCATCAGTACCTCCTCCGTCAGTAGGGAGAGAGAGAGAGACGGGAGGCTCTGGCTCACAACCAAGGCAGAGCTAGGGGCACCCGTGACGAGAGTGGCCCTTCAAAGCCCGTTCCAGATGATGATGATGATAAGACGAGTGAGGATGAGGAGGCAGCGAGTCCACAGTCAGAGTCATCTGAGGACGGAGAAGGCGACGCCAGCTCAGATTCTGAGGGCAGAGATGATGCTGAGGCCGATTCGGCAGCTAGCTCAAACACGGGGGCCTCTGACAGCGGCGCTGATGGTGATAGCTCTGAGTATATACCCAGGAAGAGGACGAAAAGAGCCTCTCGATCCTGAGGTGGATGGCACTGATTTAGATGTTCTTTGCTTAGTTTTTTTTTGCTCTTTTTCTTTTAGCTAGTAGTGTTAGCACATTGTACAGTTTTAGTTTCTTAAAAACTTGCACTCTTTTGTAAAAAGAAACCATGATTGAAATGAAAAATCAGCCTTTTAATGAAACATGTGTTGTGTTTTATATTCTGAGCATCGCATTGCACCATTTTACACTAAAAGAGGACTTGATGGAATTTAAACATTGCACATTGTATTGGCAACTTCCTAATCAAGTAAGGAACCGACCAACACATAACAGACAGAGTAAAACAACTCAATGAACAACTAATGCAACAACTCGGTAAACAATGCAATAACTCGAAAAGCAATATAACTCGATAAAAAACAACAAAACAACTCGATAAACAAAGCGAAACAACATAAAATAAAATAAAAAGGCGACTCAACAAAACTCTTAAAACAAGGCGGCAAAGTGCACCAAGAGCAGAACAAAACACAGGTTCTCAGCACTCCCAACACATAGGAAAGCCATAGGACTTATGTCGGTTATAGGCAGAGTTTGTCGGCCACCAAAAGTGGTTGTTGGCCACTAGCACTAACCGGTCGGCTACAAAAGTGGCAGGTCGGCCACTAGTGCAGGGAACCTCCAGATTACTGCCACCTGTTTTCCACTCAGCACCTTATCTTTTACAAAAGTTGGGCTTCGTAGTTTCTTTATTCCAGCTCTGTTTTTGCCCCAAATGGAGCCATTCTTCACCGAAAAATCCTCGACTTGGATTGCAACTTTGGATGGCTCGGAAAAAGTGAACTTCCGAGGTTTCGAGATAAATGCACTATTCTTGTTGAGTCGTACCCCGCTGTGTTTTCCGTTCCTTCATGCCGCGGCTAGATGTTGGAACCCAGTTACACATGTGTTTAACTTTGGAGGTCAAGAGACATGCCCTACAATTGAAGAATTCCAACTTCTGATGGAATCCCGGCGTGACGAGAAAATCCTACCCTAGTCTCGTTTTGGCCACATCCAAGCTTTAGGACGAATGTGTGGGCTCACTTTACACGATGCTCGATCCTTGGTTCACAATGGAGAACTAGACATTCCCAGTCTCATTTATCGATTTTCTGACGCCGACGACTGTCTCTGGCAAAGTTTTCGGCAACATGCCCTCTGTTTGTGTATGTTGGCTCATTTTCTGCTTGCCTCTAACTTCGGAGGGTCTAGCGTTTGTTTGATCAAAGTAGCCCAAGGCTTGAAAGAGGGCAAGAGCTGCATTGGCTTGGCATTAGCCAACACTTTGATGGGCTTAGACGCCTTCCATAGGCGGGAGACAACTAAATTCGCAGGGAGTCCACTACTCTTACAGGTACTGTTTCCCACCCTGTCTCACATGTGTTTCTCACATCACTCGGCTCTTAGGCTCTGTTTCTCTCTTCAAATCCTTTCTCACTTTTCTCTCCACATACATCTCTCCTTTAATCTCTCTTATTTTTCATCCCTCCCCAGATATGGCTCATGGACAGGTTGAAAACAGTGGACTCTTGCCACGCATATTCAGCGCACGTCTATTTCTTTCGCCAACGGCTAGTTGATTTCCCAACGAGGGGTGGTGGTGTCATTGGTTATACAACAGGTCTGCTGTCAACATTGCTTGGCATTACCCTTGGTTTGATCTGCCTGAGATGAGCTACAGCATGTCTCAACAACTTGGCATTCAAATGATTGGCTTGACACACTATGTCTTCTACTTTTCATTCCGATTCAGGCGTCAGTTCGGACATGATCAGACTTGTCCAGAAAAGAGGGTAGAGTATCCGGCTTCATTTCCGATTCGAGGTTCACAACTAGCTCGATATCCCACTGCTTGGAGGACAAGAGAACTTCTGGCTCCTGCTCCCAATTTTAGTTGCACCCTTTCTGGCAAATGCATAGCTTGGCTTGAAGATAAGGCACAAATCGGGCCGACTTTAGCATCTGAAGCTTCCACAAGCTCTGGGAGGGGACGCAGGAACACCTGACTCACATGTGCCCCAAGTTTATTACTTTGATCTAACTTTCAAGTTTTTCTTTTGAATATAATAAAAAGCAACTTTGATTTGTGCCAAGAGGTAGAGAACTCTGTATTGAAATCAATGAAATTGAAAGTTGTAGGCATTGAAAGGTTTCCTTTTGGTCCAAAAATGGTCTAAGTTGTAAAAAGATTAATTTGAATAAAATCAACTTTTATTAAAACTTTTCAAAACCATTTTCGATAAGGATCGTAATTGGACACACCCGAAATCTATCTTTGAGATGTACAACCCAGAATCCAGCAAAGAATAACCAGCTCTCATAGTGAAGACCACAACTGAACTCTTGGATGCAGAAAAGACAAAGATGACCAGAGCAATCTCATGGACATAGTTGATTTGGAAGTGTTTATGGCTGGACTTCAGAATGAAGTTGCCTACGTATCCCAAAGATGGGAATCAAACCTTACGTAGTTCGGTTCGGGTTCACTCGGGTATTAACACTCTCCTTTTGCGCTCTAACTTTTTCCAAGGCCGCCCTTTCTAGGTTTTCAACCTTGCGAGCTCAGTTTTTCTTATTTCAATTTTTTGTGCTCTAACTTTTGCCTAGGTCGCCCTTTCGGGTTTTCATCCTAACGAGCCACTCAAGGATAGTATTTTTTTAACTTGTCCATGTTGATTGGTTGGGAGAATTTGAGGCCATCTCAGTCCATAAGAATGACAGCTCCACCCGACCAAATAGATTTAATGATGTAAGGACCATTCCAATTGGGTCTAAACCTGCCCCTAGTGTCATGGATGGGAGCTCGGTTGTCTTTGAGCACCAAATCCCCTTCTTTCAAATTTCTAGACTTAACTTTCTTGTTGAAAGCCCTGGCAATTCTGATTTGATAACCTTGGACATGGTACAGTGCTTTCAGCCTCCTTTTGTCGAACATCATTAGTTCCTCGAACCTGCTCTGCTGCCAATCTGCTTCTGCTATCTGGCACTCAGCCATAACCCGCAGTGACGAAACTTCAACTTCAACTTCAATCGGCAGAATAGCTTCCATCCCATAAACCAGAGAATACGAAGTTACCCCAGTAGATGTTCAGATTAATGTCCTGTAGCCCTAAAGAGCAAATGGCAACTTGTCTGGCCAATCCTTGTAGGTTTCCACCATCTTCTGTAGAATGTGCTTGATATTCTTGTTGGCAACCTTAACAGCTCCGTTGGTTTGTGGCCGATATGTGGATGACTTATGAAAAGCTACGTTATATTTCTCCAACAAGTCGATCACCTCTTTCTTGAAGTGGGAACCATTGTCTGAGATGATCTCATCCGAGACCCCATAATGACAGATGATGTTATTCCTGATGAACTTGGCTACGTGCGACGCTTTTAGCACCACATAGGATTGGACCTCGACCCACTTTGTAAAATAGTATATTGCCACCAAGGTATACTCATGCCCATTCAAGCCTTTCAAAGTAACTGCCCCAATAACATCAATTCCCCAGACTGAAAATGGCCATAGTGAAGTCATGTTATACAGCTTCGAGGGCGAGATGTTCATGCGATTTGCATGAATCTTACATTTGTGGCATCGCCGAACAAAATTAATACAATTCTCCGCCATGGTTGACCAGTAATAACCCTGCTTGAGAATCTTCCGAGCTAGCATCCCTCCGCTCATGTGCGATCCGCATTCTCCTTCATGGATGGCATCCATTAAGCGCTTTGACTCTTCTACATCAACACACAGCTTGTGCATTCCCAGATGGCCTCGTTTGTACAATTTACCCCCGTAGATGATAAACTGAGCAGCCATTCGTCGTATTACCCTTTTATCTTTGGTATTTGCCCTTAACGGATAAGCTTCCTTTTTCAAGAAGTTCCAGATGTCATGATATCAGGGGTTCTGATCCTGTACTTCATCTATTGCGGCGATCAGCTCATAGGCCAGCACATACCTCTGTTCAATAATGATCGAACGCATCCAGACTCCCAAAGGGATGTCTATCATGGAAGATAGAGTTGATAAAGCGTCAACAAACCTATTGTTCTCTCTTAATAGATGTGTGAAGGTTAACCTCTCAAACCTAGGAATCAGAACGTCCAGGGTTTGGTGATAAATTTTCATCTTTTCTTCTTCAACCTTCCAATCTCCTTTTGCTAAAGACACAACCAGGTTTAAGTCCCCAATGACGTCCAATTGTTTTGCCTCTAGTTCCAGGGCGGCTTCCAAGCCAGCGATACATGTCTCGTATTCTGCTTCGTTGTTTGATACCTTGAACCAGAGTTTAAAAGCTAAAGGTATGTGGGAATTGTCGGGTGCTATTAGCAACACCCCTATCTCATAACCGTATTGATTAGATGCTCCGTCAAAGTACATGGTCTAAATCTCTTCCTCGACCTGCAGAATGGCCTCATCTGGGAACAAATACTCTACTGCGTCATCCCCCTCCACAGGGTGATCGGCTAGGAACTCTGCTATGGCTCTCCCCTTAGCAGACTTGCGAGTCATATACTTCAAATTAAATTCAGAGAGAAGAGCAACCAACAGGCTAGCCTACCCGTAAGTGTTGGTTTCTCGAAAAGATATTTGATGGGACCTAATCTCAAAACTAGAATTACGGAGTGAGCTAACAGGTAGTGCCTCAACTTCCTGGTAACCCATACCAAGGCCAAGCAAGCCTTCTCCAGCGGGGTGTAACGGGTCTCATATTCCAACATCTTCTTGCTCAAGTAATAGATGGCTTTCTCCACTCTATCCTCAGATTCCTGCGCAAGCATGCAGTCCATTGTTGTGTCGGTTACTAACAAATACAAAATCAATGGCTTCCCCGGCTCCGGCGGTGATAACACAGGTGGGTTCTGAAGGTGCTGTTTGATTTACTCAATAGCAACCTGGCATCGGTCATCCCATTGAAATTTCTTTCCTTTCTTCAAGGGGCCAAATAGTGGTTCACAAGTCAAGGTTAATTTTGCAATAAACTGTCTTATGAATTACACTTTACCTAGAAAGCTGCGCACCTCTTTTTCAGTCCTTGGTGGTGGCATTTCTAGGATAGCCTTAATTTTGAAAGGATCAACCTCAATGCCCCTCTATGTGATCAAGAACCCCAGCATTTTCCCTACTGTGACACCAAAAGTGCATTTCTGTGGATTTAGCCCAACCGATATTCTCTTATCCGTTGGAAAATTTTCTTCAAGGCAATGCAATGGCCCTCTCTTTCCTTGGACTTGACAATCATGTCGTCCACATACACCTCAACCCCTTTGTGGATCATATCATGCAAGATTGTGGTTGCAGCCCGTTGATAAGTAACCCCAGCATTTTTCAGACCAAACAGCATCACCCTACAGTAGTAGGTTCCCCATGGCGTGGTGAAGGCAACCTCCTCCCTATCCTCGGGTGCCATCAAGATCTGGTTATACCCGAAAAATCCATCCATAAAGGAGAGCAACTCATGGCCTGCGGTGAAGTCCACCAATTCATCAATGTGTGATAGAGGAAAATCGTCCTCTGGACTGGCTTTGTTTAGATATCTAAAATCCACACACACCCGAATTCTGCCATCTTTCTTCGGCACTGAAACAATGTTGGCCAACCAAGTAGGATACTCAACTACTAGCAAAAATACTACGTCTATCTGCTTGATGACCTCTTCCTTGATTTTCAAAGCCCAATCCGGGCGTATTCTCCGAAGCTTCTACTTGACGGATCAGGCCTCAGGGTCAAGAGGGATTCGGTGCTATACAATCTCAAGATCGATTCTAGGCATGTCTTCGTAGGACCATGCGAAAACGTCTTTGAAATCTTTTAATAAAGCTACTAAGCACTCGCGTTCTTCTGAAGATAACGTGGACCCGATCTTGACTAGACACGGATCCTTCTCAGTACTCACATTAATTGAAATGATTCATTAACCAGGGGTTGTACAAACCTCTCTTCCTCTCGATCAATCAAATGTTTCAAAACCAGAGGAATTTCTTCCTCGTCGTTTCTATCAAAATTTTGAAAGTCATGATCAATGCAATATACAAGTGGCACAGAAAAGTACTTAGAAACAGCAATGGTACCATTCTCATTAAAAGCTTCCAGCTCGTCCAATTCCTCAGTTACAATTGACTCAAAAGAAAAGAAAAAAGACGACCTGGACAAAACAACGGCATCCGAGTTATCAACCCCAGGAATATCGGACTCTAACTCAGAAGAACTGGAATCTGATTCTGACCCCACCGACTCTGTGGAATCAGATTTCGGTTCACTACCTGATTCAGAATTACTGGACAAAAAGCCCTCCTCGAATTGCCAAACGAGGGAGGGTGCGATAGATGTATCCATAATACCACCAGAAAGGTCCACAGCTGATTGATCTCCGATTATGGATACGGTGAAGTCATCCCCCAAGCTCTCTGGTTTGATCTGAGGATCCGAAAGGAGACAAGCCAGCATTGCTCCTATCTCAAGTTCACTGCCATTGGACTCATCCTCTATACTCTATTCAGCCTCAGCTGGTAGGTCAGTCTGTTCTTCTGCAACTTCATCCCCTTGCAACTGTAGGTCAAAGAAAATCTCAAAACCGGGCAAACGCCGCTTCTCAGAGTTCAACCATGGCTCAAGAAAGCCACAAAATAGGAAATCTTCCTCTTCCTAGACAAAGCGGCCATTCAGGGTTCCTTGAATGGGTCTATGCACCAGTTCATAATGCTTCCCACTTCGCTTTACCTTGGCACTTCCTGCCATTTCCTTTCCCTTTCTTACCCAGTCTTCTTTGGTAGGCGTGTAACCTAAACCAAAGGTATGAGGGTTATGTGGCACTTCAGCCAATGTAGCAACGCTCTTCTAGCCGCTCCTTCCCAATCCCATTCCGGGTACATGCTGTAGCTTATTCATAAGGTAGACTGATTGAGCACTAACGTACAACCCCTCATCAATAGCCAGGATATCTTGCACCACCCAGGCCTCAGCCAAGGTGAACCCAGACATGAAAACATCCTCATCACCGTGTATAATTTCTAGTACCAGTGTAGTGACTTCCGACAGAGGATGCATAGAAGAATTTCCAAAAATAATAGCTACCCTCTTCCCATGGGGGTACTTCAACATCTAATGCAGAGTGGAAGAGACAATTTTCACTTGGTGCAGCCACGGCTGTCCAAGGAGTAAGTTAAAAGTGGTTAGAACATCCAGGACGTAAAACTCGATGTCTTGTTGCGCCGGGCCAACCTGCTTTCTGATCCGGACTGTCCCCATCATTTCTCGACTTGTATTGTCAAAAGTCGAATTACCTGGGTCATTGGTACAAAGTCTGCTGGCTTCAAGCCAATAGCATAGGCCGTGCGCGACAGACACACATTAATTGCAGACCCGGTATCAACCAAGATGACTGGTATCCACTTCTCTTTACATTCAACAGAGATGTATAGTGGCTTGGTGTGCTCAGAGCCCTCAGGCGGCAATTCCTTATCTGTGAAAGTCAGAGTAGGCCAAACGCCTCCCGGGAAGACCAGTCCCACTAACTGCTCGGGGGTTGTGTCGATAGAGAGCTTAGCCTTATCCATTGTTGATAGGACGACTTGTCTGCGCACCTGTGAAGCCATGAGCAATCCCCAAATGGATATGTCTGCTTGAATCTTCTTCAACTGCTTCAGTACAGCTTCTTCTTCTAGCAGTTTCTCCTTCTGCTTTTCTATTTCCTTATCTTTCCCTGATGCTTCTGGTTGGTCCAGGTGTGGGGGCTTAAAATATCGCCTGCTCCTGGTCATGTGATCCACTTTTTCAGAATACCAGGTATCATCTGGCAGATTCTGTCCCCAATCTTCATCCGTGTGAGCAAGATGCAAATCATCATCTTCCCACCACATTCCTCCGAAAACCGACAAGCAACTGTTCGGTTCCGTTGTAAGTATTTCCACATCTGCATCACAGTCAATCCCCGCAGGACCTTTGGCTTTTCTAGCCTTCTGATCACTCTCAATTCTTTCATGCTCGAACTGCCTTAGCGCGGCCTCCTGTTCTGTATCGACTGTACTAACGCTACTCAATTCTTGAGCAAAATTCTTAGTACCGGTGCTCTTCGGTAACTTTCCCTTGTCGTTGACCGTTCCGGCCGTTGCAACAGTTCATGTTTCCAACTGTTCCTGCTTTGGTTGAGACCCCTCATCAACATCTGATTCATCACTAAACCATCCCGTATTATCCGTTGAGCCGTTGATCCGTTCATATCAAACCAGCCAATCTGTACACTCCCCAGATCTTGTTTATCGAAGAACTGTAGATTATGGATGTCCTCCTCGAGCTCGACTAAGTTATCCAGTCCCTGGCCTGGTCCGTCCTCCCGGACTATATGAACCTCCATTCCCGTCAACAATTCCACCACTGGTCTGGCCTGACTAGTTAGCACAAAGTAGCGACACGGGTTGTATTCCTCTTTAGCTAAGCTTATGGAGCCCTTAGGCATGCCTTCTTGGACCATAGCCACCACCATAAGTTCAAGTTGGGATATGGACACGCTCATCATGCACAAGTCTGTGCTTTCCGGGATGAACAGCGCCGGCTTAGGTAGGTGAGAGGGGGTGATGTATATACTGGGGTCGTATGGGATGGATAAGGTTTATTTGCCTGGGTGAAAGGGTTTGGTTATGTAGTGGAAGAGGATTTGTAGTGACATTAGGCTTTTGGGAGGCGCTATCACTTTGTTGTCAATGAGATCCTAAATCTCATGATGTAATCTAAAGCATAGGTCGGTGTCGTGACCATGCTGTTGGTGGAAGGCACAATGTTTGGCCGGGTTGTGTACAGGAGAGAGGGGATTAGGCAATGGGCGCGGCTCTAGGGGCTTCAGATGCCCTTTTTTTATCAAGACCCTCAAGGCTGCAGATAGAGACATGTAGAGTGGAGTGAAAACCCTCTGGCCACGGGGTTGGTGCTTTGCAGGTTATAAGGTGGTTTCAGATGTACCGGCGAAGGGGGTGACTATTTTCGGTGTGGTAGTGACCATACCAACATCAAAGGTCCTTGCCGCATTACTACTCGTAGCCACATTGGAACCGCGTGTAAAAACCCTCTTGGACTGCTCTTTCTCATGATCTATCAAACCCTGTTTCATTACATCCTCTATCTGCACCCTTATTTCGTGGAGGTCAGCAAATGTAGGCAGAGGTAAGACTATTATCTTCTATAGCAGCCTTGGTTACAGATTACGGAAGACCATTCTTATCTAGTCCTTTTCAGCTGGCTGGGTGGTCATCATTGAGGACTTGGCCCTTCACCGAGTAACAAAATCATAGAAGCCCTCCTTCGGCTCTTGACAAGTTGCTTTGAGATCACGAGTTGTGACCTCGATTTGAGTGTTATAGGAATGTTGGGCAGTAAAGGCCTCAGCCATCTCTTCCCAACTCCTTTTCACAGAATCTTCCAACTTAGCATACCAAACGGCCACAATACCCGATAGGGTTTGGCCGAAGAGGGATAACTTCTGCAGTCTAGATAGGCCCATTGACCGTAAAATATCTGAAAATAACCGCAAGTGGACCATGGGATCACTCGAGCCATCAAAGCAATCTATATGTGGCATTTTAAACCTATCTGGCAAGGTCACCACTACATCGGTATAGCCATCCTCTATATCTGGGATCGAATTGACACCCTGAGCTCGTTTGAAAAGCTTCTCAAGCTTGCTCACTCTTAGTGCGGTAGGGTCGACCTCAAACTCAAATGGTGCCTCTGTTGGGTAAACCGGTGCTTTGGAAATCTAGGGTGGAATCGGATCTACTGGAATGTCTGTATTTTCCTAGGCATTGGCTGTGGGAGCAGAAGCTCTGGGTACTGGAATGTTTGCAGGAGGTGGATGGGATGTAGAAACTGTTGCTTGTTGCGGCTGTTGTTGTTGTAGCCTAGCAATCAACTCAACCTGCTGGGCTACAATTTTTGCTTGGCAGGCAGCATCCAACTACATATTCTCGATAGTCTGTTGAAGTTGGCGCATCATATCCTCCATATTAACTGAGGGGTGCTGATTTATCAAAATTGGTGTTGTGACAACCCTCACCTTTGATTAGCATTATATTGTGATTAAGCATGATAAGTAATTGATTAAGATGAAATTCTAAATTGATTGCATGAGTGTGTTGTTTTAATTGTATTTCTATCTGTGTGTTACAGAACGATCTGCTCATGTTTTGATTTCAAATTGCGAATTGAAAGCCTTATCGGTGACAGATTCAGAAATTGACTTGATCCATATGCTAATTAGGAATTATAGAATTTTATGGTAGGTTTAATTAAAATTCGATTTGGAATGATTAAATTAGAATAAATAATGTTAAATTACATTAGCTTGAGTTTATTACATAATTGCCATTAGTGGGCCTTTACAAGGCCATTTGTTTGTTTTTTTTTTTTTTTTTTTTTTTGTTGACACCATTTTCCATCCTCAAGACCCAAACCGTGCGAGAGAGGGAGAATAGGGGAAAATTGAATTCAACAAGAGTTTTTGCTTGAATTTAAAAGAATTGAAGGAAATTTGGAAGACTTGTCTACATTGTTCAAAGATTTGGCTTAGGTGAAGTTTGATTGAGAAGCCTAGGTAAGAGCTCAACCTATTAATCTTGTTATTGAGCCATCTAGAACTTGTATATATATGAAATAGGTGAATCCATGGGTTAATTGAGCTAGAATTTAAGGAAGTCAAGTGAATTCATGCATGTATGTCCACATCATGGAATTTTGAAGTTGTTTTTATGAAATTCTTACATGCATGCCCATATTATGGTTGTACTCTAGAATTTATCATGTTTTTTAGTTCAATCTTGCATTTGATCATGCTTTGGAGTTTTGGAGTTCATGAGAACTCATCCATGTAATGTTCTTGTAATGTTCATAAAGTTTTAATTGAAGTTTGGTTCAATTGGCATACTTTGGGGCCTTGATTTTATGAAATAGTCTTTAAATCATGTGGTATTATGAGTTTCTAAGTGTTTTCCAGAAAATTGGCCCAAAAGGATGAGTTTTGAAATGTTTGATCCATGGTTTGAGCTTTGGGAGCAAATCTAGAAAACCTAGAATTCGGCTTCCACGCTCGAGCGACTACCTTTGTTTTCAGACTTTCGCTCGAGCGACGGAATGCTGGCTCGAGCGTAAATTGCAAGCTCTCAGGTTTTTGTGTGTGCAGATGCACGCTCTAGCGACAAGACCTACGCTCGAGCAAAGAATTGTGTCTCACGCTCGAGTGAGCATCGAGCGGAGAATTTCAACAACCAGTACTTTTCACACTTTTGCAGATCGCTCGAGCGAGGGAGTCTATGCTCGAGCGACCTCTCTCATTCGGTAAGCTCGCTCGAGCGGAGAAAGCCACGCTCGAGCGAGACCCCTATTTTAAGCAAGTTTTGAAAAATGTTGTTAAGTATATTTTTGCATCCTCATTCCATCCTAGGCATTCCTAGGCCATGTTTAAGGCATTATAATGAGGATAATGTTATAGAATCACACCAAGTCAAGTTAGGAGCTAAGTTATTAATCCCGAGTGTGTAATTTAGTGTGTGTTCGTTCTGCAATTGTGTAGGGTTGGCACCCGAGGACGCTGATTAGCCTGCCTATAACCCAGTAATCTGTGAGTAACAATATTGTAAATCTATGTTCAATTATAATTATTTTCTGAACGATTGACTGTACTGTTTTCTGAAATGACATTGTTTACCGAATGAATGTTTGTCCTATTTTATGAACTGTACTCGTGGCATCCATAGCAACTTAGTGTTACTGTTACTGTTACTGCTACTGTTACAGAGATCTCTGTTAGTTCCAATGTTTAGAACCAATACTGTTTACTGTTTCGATAGCCATCAATTGACTGTTCGGTCTATTAAGACCTACTGTACTGTTCTGCTATTGGATGTACCACATATGACTGCTATGGTTTCTAAACGACTGTTATGACATGAGCTATGAGTCACTGATTGAATAACTGATCTACAGATGCAATTGACTATTTTAATTACTGAAAGGATATTCATTCTTAACCTATTTACGCATTTGTTATTCACTGGGCTTTAGCTCACAGTTTATATATGTATGTAGGTGGCCAGGCACCAGACCAAAGCTAGAAGCGTCGAGTTAACTCATGTTTTGTCCAGCCAACTGTTGTGCCTCACTTCGAGGTTTCGAGTCTACTCGAGCCAAGACTATTTTTTGGGGTGTTTTAGATTCACCCTTTTGTCTTTGTTATGTATCGAATGTTTAAGACTTGGTTGTACAGTTACTGTGTAGGGATTGGATCCCTAACCTGCATATTATGTGTATTTGTTATGTAGATATATGTGGTTATGAATGTGGATTAGTCCATGAAAGCTTTTTCCCATTCAGGTTTTCACAGCTCATTGGACACCATGTTATTGCTGTTTGGCTTTCGTCAGCCCCTTTTATATTGTATTACTGTTAATACTATCATTCAGGCCTTCGGTAATCACGGATTACTGGCCAGTTACGATGCTAAACCCTTAGGGGCAGGTTTGGATCATGACAGGTGTGTACTCTCTTTCTGAAGTTGAAGCAGATAACTGGGTTTGACTGAGCATATGTGAAGTAGTCACTGCTGTATTGGTGACTGCTGAACTAGTGAGCTATGCCTAACTCCCATCCATCTGGTAACCGGAGGTAGTGAAGCAAACACTGGTTGTCCTCCAATAAGATCCTCAGATCGGTAAATCCGCCTTACTCGAGTCCAGAGTGCTCGGGGGGTAGCTGCCTCGTCTAACGTAATTGTGAAACACTACCTTGCAAAAAGAAAAATAAAGCAAAAAAATCAAAAATCAAAAAATGCACAGCACCTCAGTTTAGACAAAGACAACACACAGTTGAAATCATAAGCTGGACAACTGTACTCAGACACTGATTTTTGCCCCAAATTTTCTGCCTTAAAACTGAAACCCTCAAACTGATATCCAGACTTGCAACTGATACATACATTCCTGCAGAGTTTCACTCTAAAAGCATGTATTAAGCAAGCGAGAGCCAAAACACCCCTATGATGGGGTAGGGTTGCCCTATCCTAATCTCGTCAGGAGCTAGGGGTTCACTACGTAAACAAACGGTTTCATACAATCCTGCATTCGGGTGAGCAACCTATTCTAGTTTTGGGACAGTCCCTATGGCTTCCGATATGCAACTAGGCCAATTGGTCAAAAAGGGTACCTCAACAAGACTACCTAATATACCTCTCACACCTAACACCGAGAAGTGAAAGAAGGATCAAACGGTATAGTGATAGTCCAGATCCAAGGCTTGTGTTCCCATCGTGGCAGAGCCCGCAACCGGTCAGTCTTATGGCAGGCTTTTCCAAGCAAGCCTCCGACAAACCGCTCAGGAATAGCAGATGCCAAACATTATGACTTAAGCGCACCGATGCAAATGCAAATGCAAAGAAATACATGAGTGTAGATAAAATAACATATCATGAGTTCAAGTCAAGTTCTCTAAATCCCCAGCAGAGTCACCAGAAATTGTGAACTCGCCTTTTTCTGCACCCCCGCCTTTCGAAAAGGGTTTGAAAAGAAAGGCCTCACAGTTCAGACTCTACCTACGGTTCTGAATCTAGTCTCACAAGTGCAATGTGAAACGGATAATCACCAAAGAGTCCAATCCGAAAAATCATTTTGGAAAATTGATTTTAAATCAAATAATGCCAAAATTAGACTGATTTGCCAGAGTACAGAGTCGCCACCTAAATATTTTATTTTTGAAAAATTTAGGAAACCCTGACTCGTGCAAAAGGCCACGTGTCCGTCATTACCAAAGTTGTCTCAACTTGGGAACTTGGGTAGGAGAGGGAAAGGTATAGACACCCAATTTTTGACTGTCCTCCAGACTTGGTTGTGCTTGCAGGTACATCCAACCACAAGTTTGATTGCTCGTCGAGTACTCGACTTTCGTGGCGGAACGTCACAGGTTTGAGCCTTCCAAACCCTGTATCCTTTCTATCCCATTCTTGGACCATGTGTTGGCCCTTCTACCTTGATCCTCATAGTGCATTGTCGGCCCCTTTTTGGCCCTGTTGGCCTTGCTTTTTCCCCTGCCTGCTACTGATGATGCTTGCTGGCCATCAATGAAGCACTGCCGGCCACCTCTGATGGCCTGCAGAGCACTTGTCTCAACAGGTTTCACGCCAGATCTTTTGAGCCAACTGGTTTTCACTCATCTCCCCTCTATACACGTGTATAGAGGGATGAAGCTCTTACCAAGCTTGTTTAACAAGCTCTGCTTTGCCCTCTTCTATATGAGGAGAGGCTCTTCCTCTCTATCAGAGGTTCAACCATTTTTAGAGAAGTTGTATCTCTCTCTCTATATATATTTCTCATTCTCTCTCTCCATATTGCATAGAATAGTGCTCTAACGTCCATTTTTCTTGCACTTTTGCACTACAACACATAGAGGTACACCACCATCTTGGAGATGAGGTTCTTGGGAGCGTTACTTGAGCTCTGAAACTTGGTTTTTAGCCTCAGAGCTTGCTGTTTTCGAACTTGAACTTCAAGGGTGAGTATATTCCCCTTTTTAGCATTTATTTATACATCACTTTGGCCATCCTTGCATATTGTTTTAGGCCTTGCTTTCAACTGAAAAAAGTTCTTTTTTTGTATTCTTTAGACCTTTGTTTAAGGTCATTTTTTCGTTAGGGGTGGTTTACCCCCTCTTAGGCCTTGTTAGGCCTTGTTTTGAGCCATCCATTTTAGGCTCTTGTTGAAGCTTTTGCATGACCTTTCTACCACTGAAATCCAGAGGATTTTCAGTGGTGGGAAGGTGGTTTTGGTGTCCTAAATAGGAGAGGGTCATCCCCTCTCCTTTGTGTCTTGTTTACTTGCTTTGAATGCCTCATATGTGAGCACCTTTGTTAAGTTCATGTTGGCCATATCTTAGCATGTATCTGTGGTTATTTTACTGAGGCATGCCACCTTTTTTGCTTGGTTTTGTGATTCCATGCATGCCTAATACACTTGTAGTGTAAATCACCCAAACTAGCTTTGTATGCCTCATGTTTGAGCATGTGTTTCTAGCTTGTTTTCTTTCCATTTCAGCATGTGTTTGGTGATATTTTACCATGCCATGACTCTGTTTTGGGTTGGTTTGGTTGGCCTTTGCATGCTCCATGCACTTGTAGTGCAATCCCTTGAAATAGCCTAACATTCATCATGCTTTGACATGTCATTTTAGCATGCTTTTGGCTTAGCTCTGAGGAGACTTTGTTCATGTTTTAGTATGCTTAAGGTCTGATTTTAGTTGTTTTGGTCATGCATGACTTGCTTTGTATAGCCTTGGTTCAATCTAGCTTGTTAGCTTTGTGTATTGAGTCCACTAGCATGCATTACTTGGACTATTTCAATGATTTGGCATCATTTGTTATGTAATTTTAGTCCATGTTTCATGGTCATGCACTTGCATTTATCACTCATTCAATGCGTTGGAGGGTTTTCCCTTTATGCCTTAAACATGAGTCATTGTGTATGCCTTCATGCCTAAGCTTGCGAGCTATCATTTCAGTGCTTATTTGGGGTTATTTTGCCATGACATAACTCTGATTTTTGTTGGTTAAGTCATCTCATGCTTGGTCTTAATAGGTGTAGCGTAATCTACCTTATTTTCCTTGTATGCATCATGCCTTATGCCTTCCATGCTAGCTTGTTTGGGCTTCCGCATGTTTTAGACTCATTTTAATATGTTCTAGGACTGTTTTGGGTTGCCTTAACCACGTGCTCCATGTTTTGTATACTTGTAGTATAAATGCTCTTGCTTGCCTCAAGCTTTGAGCACCATTGCATGCTTCATTTGTGTTGTGTACGTGATTTGGCATCACTTAACATGACATTTCAGAGCCTATAGCATTGCCATATTCCCACTTCAATCACGCTTTAAGTGCCTTTGAGTATTGTGCTTTGTTGCCTAGTTTATGGCTTAGCTTGTATGCTTGCATGCCTAGGTCTTTGGGCCCTCATCTCAGCATGTTTAGGTCCTTATTTTGACCTATTTGAGCTATGTCCATGCTTAGCTCATGCATTTGTGCCATGTATTGCATGCCTCCTTTGTAGTCCTCTTTGATAGCTCCATGCTTTAAGGACCTTCGCATGCTTTACTTGTGTTGTTTAAATGATTTGGCATCATTTCTCACCCTATTTCAGTGCACTTAGTGTTGTTACACTTCCATACTTTTCACTCTTTAGGTGTTCTTGAGAGTTGAACCTTTATACCTTAATTGGTGAGCCAATTGGCATGCATGCTTGTATGTGTTTTCGGTGCCTTCATCTTAGCATTGTGGCCACTGATTTGGGCATATCTAAGGTCTGTCCGTTTCGGTTTAAGTCCATTAAGCATGGTTGATTACATGTTGTTCACATGCTTGCATTACATCGCATTGCCTATGCCTTATACTTTGCATTGTTTATGCTTAGGTTACATTGCATTAAATATGCCATCATTTGCATTGTGTATACTTAGTTGTTGTGTGCATTAGCATTGTGCATGCCATTAGCCTTGTTAGGTTGTTCATATTGCCTTACATGTTTGCATGCTTGAGTCGCATTGTGTATGTCATGCTTGTATTCTATTATTGTTTGGATTAAGTGTAAATCCGAGCACGAGAAACGAGAGACGTTTCATACTTCAAGTGATGAAACGCGTCTCAATTCTCGGTCGCCGACGCTCTTGATCTCTTGATTATCCATGATAGAGTTCTAGGCATTTACGTGTTTTTTTGTGCATTCATTTTACATTGAATTTGCACAAGTTGGATATTTGGCCATCATGCATCGGGATGCGTGATTGATGGTCTTGGATCCAACTATGCCTCTCCCTTTATGTTGTAAGGTGATATGGAGTGGCATAGTGCATACATACCCTTGGGAGACCCTCTCTTTTCTCTATTTTGTGCTCTGCTGCAACTTGGTGTCACAGCACACCAGTGGCCAGCAGTGCCTTGCAGATGGCCGGCAGTCCTTCATCTTTGGCCGGCAGTGTGCACTCTTGGTCGGCTGGGTGGTAGGCAGAAGCCCCTCATGGCCGGCAGGCCACTGGTGCACTCCTCAGCACTGTTTTGGTAAGATCCAGCAGCTAGTTCTCAAAGACACCTTGTAGACAGAGCCTCTAGAGAGCATTCAGAGAGCTTTCGGGACGGGAACCGAGCATGCATCCTCAACTTCTTCAAGGCAGAGCTGAGGCAGCCTAATCTACATATTTTAATGCTTACTTGTTAGTTAGTATTCGAATTTGTAATTAATTAATTAATTTGTCAATTAATTAAGTGTTGTAATAATTAGTTGTAGCTAGTTATTCAATTTAGTTATGAAATAATTAGTTTAATTAGCGTAGCTAGTTAGCTAAATTCATTCGGACCCTCCGTCGAGAGGGCATATGTTGTAATAAGGGTACGTGTGTGTGTGCATGTCTTCCAACCCCTATTTCTTTCTTCCTTTTACTTACCCACTTTCAGTGGTTAGTTTAGGGTCATTTTCAAATTAGCATCCTTATGCTATGCATGTTTGCATCCATTCATATGTCTTGCATGCACCGGGCTCGGCGTATCATACCAATTGCATTGTATTTCAATTCCAATTTGAATACATGTATCGAACTATTGCATTTCACATGCCATCTTGTAGACACCCCATTTTTGACTGACCTTAAGACTCAGACGTCACTGATTGAGCGCTCGGTGATATTGCATATTGTGCTCATTCAGAAGTTTCAGAGTCCCGGCTGCAAGCCTTGCCTCCGGACTTCGGGGCTCTTTTGTGCTTTGCCTCGGTTTGCGAACCAGGTCCTATTTTCTCTGTCTTCTCTTCCCCAAAGGAGAGAGAGGTCTCGTAGATCATCTCTCAGTGGCCGTAGGCTACGTTTCATGGTCGTAGGCCATTTTTCCCATTTGGAGCCTGGTTTCCAATTTTTCGGAGCCGACGGTCTTGTGCCTTAGTTCGGGACCGCCTAACCAACTCCGTTTGCTCTGATTTTTGGCATACACCTTATTTCCTCCCATTTGAGGAACACTGTGGCTCGAGAGACCAACTTCGTGGTCAAACGCCACCTCCGGTGCTTAACAGCCCATTTTCGGGGCCCCGAGCCGCGTGTTTCGGTCCCCGAACCTCCGTTTTGCATCCGTTTTGGTTCATTTTTGGTGGAGACCTTATTTTCATTGTTAGAAAGCTTGTAGGAGGGTGGGAGGCCAGCAATTATTTTGAAAAGCCAGCTTTATTTCTTCATCGCTCTCCGTCGCCCGTTTTCCTCACTAAAAAGCTAATGTTGACCACCCCGGGGCCACTTTATTTAGCCTTGAATCCCATATTTGTGTTGTACACACCTGGGAGGCCACCAATATATAGAGGCCGGCCAGCAATTTACATTGACCCTTTTGACCCCTGGCTGGCTGGCCATGGGAGGTGGCCAGCCGGCCACCTGAACCTTTTGAACCTGGCTGGCCAGAATCCCCTCTCCAAATGCCTTCCAGCTGTACCCTCTGTTTCCTCCCAGATTTTGTATCCGAGGGGGTGCCTTTTGGGGGGGAAATTTGAATTGGTTTTTTCCCCCCCTTTCCCTGGCCTCTCTCCCTCTATAAAACCAGCACCCCAGCTCCATTTTGAAGGGTTAAAAAATCAGCTAAGGCACCATTGATACATACACACCCTATCTCTCTCATTCAACCCTCAAAGCCCTAAGAGTCTTGCACCATTTACACACCAACTCATAGCACCACACCTCCACACTCCATTCCAGCAACTTGGAGGCCATTTGCAGAGGTTGGAAGCTCAGAAATTTGGACCAAAAGCTGCTGGAGACTTAGGCTACAAGGGTGAGTCCTCTTCTCCCTCTTTCTTGCCTTATTTTGTTCTATATCTTAGCCTTTGTTGCTTACATTTTTGGGCTCCAACCTGAACTGTAAATAGTCATATTTTGAACTCCTTTTCATGTTTGATCAAGGACCTCTTGCTGTTTGAGGTCTTCTCCTTACCCTTTGTGTTTAATCTCTCTTTTAGGCCTATTTTTGCATGATATTTTAGGCTTATTTGTGAGCTGTTTTGGACTTGGTCATAAACTGTGAAATATCTTTTTTTGAGCCCCTCTTCAACTTTGTTGAAGGGCTCTCCTCTGTTTGAGGTCAGCTGCTACCACTTGCCTCTTTATCCCTCTTTTATGGCTATTTCTTACATGATATGTTAGCCTTATTTGTAAGCATTTCTGGGCTTCAAGCCAAACTGTAAAGTACTTCATTTTGAGCCCCTCTTCAACTTTTTTGAAGGGATATTCACTGTTTGGGGCCAGCTGCTGTCCCTTGTCCCTATTCTCTCTTTTAGGGTCATTTTTGCATGATAGATTAGCCCTATTTATGTTCATTTTTTAGACTTGTTATAAACTACAAAAAGGCTTTTTTTGAGATCATCTTCATGTTTGATTAAGAGAATTTTCTTGTTTGAGGTCATATGCTTCCTTGTATGCTTGATTGTCCTTTATTTTGAGCCTTACACCTAAGCTCTTGTTGCATGCTTTGTTTGGCCTTCTAGCCACTGAAATCCAGTGGATTTTCAGTGGCTAGCACACTATTTTGAGCCTCCAAATCAGAGGGGGGGTGACCCCCTCTCTCCTTGACTTGTTTGGTGGTCATTTTGGCCTTCCAAAGAGACCCTATCTTGCATGCTTTGAACTCACTTTCCAGGGTCAATTTGGTGAGTTTTAGGACTACCATATTTGATTTTCATAGTTGTTTATGCCATGCTAAATGTCTACCTTGCATGTGCTTAACAACTCCTTGCATGGCCCTCCAAAGTAACTCATTATTTTTCCATACTATGGCTTCATTTCAGTGGTTATTTGGGCCTATTTTCACATGTTTTGTTCACTGATTTTTGCTGGTTTGGTGAGATTACATTTGCTTCGTATACTTGCCATGTAAACCATGTTTGCTAGTCAAGATTGCATGCTATGTTTGCCCACCATGCTAGCGTCTTTTGGCCATGCTTTGAACTAGAAATGTTCATGTTTTGGGACTGCCTTGGCTCTGTCTTCATGCTTCATGATCAAATAATGCATGCTTTGTATAGCTATAAGTCATTCTATGTGCATAGTTTTGAGTTTCGGGTTTCATCTCATGCATCGGGTGCCATTTTTCCATGTTTCGGGGCTGTTTAGCATCATATTTCAGTGCTGGAATTTGTGAGTTTGTATGCCATCTTGCATCCTTTGCCATGCCTTGTTAGAGTTACATGTTATGCCTTAGGCTTAGTCCTCGGTTTGCGTGCATGCGTGCACGCATTTCGAGAGTCTCATTTTCACCTAATGGCTACTGATGTGAGTGTGGCTGAGGTCCACTCATGTTAGTGTACGGTGGTGTTCCGTCTTAGCCGGTGGTGTTCCACAGTGTCCATAGAGTGTTCCTTGGGACTTGTGCAATTTTCGGAGGAGCAGAGCAGGGAAAACAGAGACAAACTTGTGCATGGCGTTGGATTTCTGAGCAAACCCGAGCACACGCGCATTTGATCCTCTTCCCGAGGCCTTTACTGCTGTCCTTATCTTAGTTAATTTGTTAATTAATTAGGAATTTGTACATTATTCAGACTGTAATTATTTGGACTGTAATATTCTTTTATTCGGGACTGTATATTTATTCGGACCTTCTGCGCGAGGGCACAACTGTAATAAGTGTGCGTGTGTGTGATGTATGTCTTCCAACCCCACGTCTTTCTCCCTTTTATTTACCTGCTTATGATGGTTAGATTAGGGCATGTTTTAATTAGCATACAGTATGATAGCATGTTTGCATTCATTCATCTGTTTTGCATGTACCGGGCTCGGCGCATCATACTAACTGCATTGTATTTTCAATTCTAAGTTGAATACATGTTAGCTGTAGCATTTCATATGCCATGTTTAGAATAGCTGAGCCTGCTATAGTTGCATTTTTGCATGTGTTGCATTAGGCATCTTTGTATAGTTAGGATCATGCATGGATTTCTAATTAGCTTCTGTTTTGGCTTGGAGTACTCGGTAAGTTTTATGCTTTAGCATCCTTGCATGCGTGTGAGTGACTGCCATGAATAGCATGCTTACCATGAGGCTATGTGCTTATATGATATAACTGCCTGAATGCCTGTGGGTGAAGGTTGGGTTATTTGAATTGGAACAATTCATCAAATGTGTGTTTTAAGCCCACTAGATAGTGGCAAAATCATGTTTTCTAAACCCATCCGAGGGTGGCAAATCCACGTCTTAGCCTACTTGCGGGTAGCATCATCAAACCACTTTGAAATAAACAAACATGAAATGTTTTGTTCCAATTCAGGCGACCCAGTCTATACTTGTATGCTGTGCGCAGGACATAGTAAATCTAGGCTAATAACCGGAATAAGAACGCATAATGTTTTCAAAAATAGATATTATGGTTAGTAGAGGCCGATCTTTGATCGGGCGAGTGGGGGTGCTCACGAAGTGACCTTCCCCAATCGTACCCAAGTTCCTGAGCCGAGGCAACTTTGGTGATGACAGACACGTGGCCTTAGGCAAACGAGTCAGGGTTTCCTAAATTTCCCCAAAATAAAACATTTAGGTGGCGACTTTGTATCTGGCAAAGCAGTCCATGTTTGGCACTTCTTCAAAATCTGTTTTCTCAAAACGATTTGCTGGATTTGGACTCTTTGGTTCAGATTTAGAACCATGACAATTTGAGAGTCCGAACATATAGTGAGCCCAAATGAACAGAACGGGACTCATCCTCCCAGGGCGTTCGGGAATGTCTACAGTTTCTGGCGACTCTGCTGGGGATTTAGAGAACTTGACTTGAACTCATGATATCTGGTTTTGACTACACTTATGTGTTTCTTTGCATTGCATTTGCATTGGTGCGCCTAGGACACCGTATTTGCCATCTGCTATTCCTGAACGGTTTGTCGGAGGCTTGCTTTGTCAAAGCATGCCATAAGGCTAACCGGTTACGGGCTCTGCCAGTATGGGAGCACAAACCCCGGTTTTACCGGGGCACCCCTTTTGACCATTCGACCTAGTGCATATTCGGAATCCATAGTGACCACTCCAAACTAGGACAGGTTGCTTACCCGTTTATGGGTTGTTTGAAACCGCTGCGTGTGTAGAGAAACCCTAGCTCCTGACAAAATAGGACAGGGAAACCTTACCCCAACATAGGGGTGTTTTGGCTCTCACTTGTTTGTTATGTGCTTTTAGAGTGCATCTCTATACAAATGCATGTATCAGTTTGCAAGTTTGGGCATCAGGTCTGCGGGCACCAGTTCAGTGTTTCTGGGTATCAGGCCTGCGGGCACCAGTTCAGTATTTTGGGAATCAGTTATATCTACGGGTATCGGATTCAGTTTTGGGGGCAGTAATTTTGGGAACAGTGATCAGTGGTCGAATGCAGTTATTCAGTTATGTTCATGTCTGTATTGGTGGGATTGGGCTGAGATGCTGCATGTTTTCTCTTTCAAGTTCAGAGACTCGGTTCAGAACAACCAGTGTTCTCCTTTGCTGAGGCAAGACAGGAAGAGGCTCACCGGTTCATTAGATCCGTCAGTCACCAATCCAGTCTATCTGATCCGTCCGTCACCAGTCTAGTCCATCTGATCCGTCAGCCACCAGTCACATCACCTCTGTTCAGTTCAACAGACTCGTGATGACGCAAAATTCGGAAGAAATTGTGGTTATGGCAGCCGCAATAGACCAAGGAATCACATTACAGGGTGAGACCGACGTTGAAGTACCACACCCACCTAGGTCACCTGCCGCGCACCCGGTCTGGACACCCCAGTTGTTTCAAACTTGTGAGCCCACCACGTTTAAGTTGATGGGAATGATTGGCGACCTTCAGAGATCCGTGGCTGATCTAGCCTACGAAATGTCGGCTCTGCCACCAACCACATCGTATGCTGAGAATTTCATACCGCAAGGGCCCCCGCTACTGGGGCGAGGATAATACAAGTATGTGATCAGGGGTTCAACCACCTACGGGCGGCGCGCAGTTTACCTTGGATGTGGCGTATGGCACGCACTATTTTGAGCATTTGCGAATGCTAGTTTCGTAGTTTCTGACTTGAGTGTTGAGTCAGTTCTGTAGTTTTGTTTTGAGTCTGTCTCATTGTCTCGAGTCAGTCTTCTTGATTAAGGGTCTGTCTTGTTGTATCGAGTCAGTCCTGTTGTACAAAGGTCGGGTGATTCCGGGGGTGTTACCTCGGGCATCACCATTTTATTTTGTGTTTGTCTTTTCGTTTTGCTTTGAGTTTGTTCCTTCTTGAAGCCAGTTACACCAACAAATTTGAATGGAACAACGGTAATTTTCACGCTCGTGTATTTGCTTCTGCCGTGTGCCAGTTGTGCCAGAAGTTCTGATTGAGATGGCAGTATTTGACCAGAACTGTGTCTTTTCTATGCCTTGAACTCATTGCATTGGCCTAAGTTTTTAAAACTTTTTCTAACACTGTGGTGAAAACAAAGAGAAAGGAATTCCTCGGGATTTGTAAAAATTTGATCAACTGAGAGAAAGAGAGGCGTGCTAAGCCCTTAATGAATGAGATCATGCTTGTTAATGTGAGTACTGAGAAGGATCCTGGCTTGATCCAGATTGGTTCTACATTGTCTTCAGCGCAAGCGACTAGTCGCATTCTTAAAAGATTTTAAAAAATGTTTTGCGCGGTCTTGCGAAGACCTGTGTGGAATCGCTCTTGAGATTGTGCAACCTAGGATCGCTCTCAGCCTCGAGACTCGACCCCCTGCTTTCAAACCTCGAACTCGGACTCAGAAAGTTCAAAGGCCAACCACAATGTGAGGCCTGCGTGGCCAGATTCGAAGCAGCCCTCAAACTAGGGGCAAGAAAAGTCAGATCAAGAAGATCAAGTGTTTTCAAAGGAAGCTTGCGAAGCTAGATCAAAAGCCCTCAAACTAGGGGCAAAACTGTCAGATGTGCTCGAAGAGTTAAAAAAAATTGGGATGTTTCTCAAGCTAACAAAGATCGGCAAGAATGCCAAATCCCAGAGGGGAAGAAAGAAGAAAGTATTGCTGAAGAAAAATCGAGTTCTGATCTACAACACTAGGGGCAAATTCAGCATCCACAGGATGGACTCCTGCATCGTCAGCGAAAAGCAGCCACTCTCTTGGATTCAGATGGATTCGAGATCTCAGAACCATTTGACATGGACCAAGCTACACTTTTACCCTTGAGAGACTCGCTGGGCCGAAAACCCGGAAGGGCGACCCAGGTAAAAGTTAGAGCAAAAAAAAAATGCAAAGAACAAAAAAAAGAAGTGAAGAAAAAGAAATGAAAAGAATTGAAAAGAAAAGAAGAACATAGCTCGCAAGGTTGAAAACCCGGAAGGGCGGCCTTGGCAAAAATTAGAGCGCAAAAGGAGAGGTTAAATACCCGAGTGTACCTTAACCCCGAACTACGTAAGACTTGATTCCCATCTTTGGGATACGTAGGCAACTTCATTCTGAAGTCCAACTGTAAAACACTTCAAACTCAACTATGTCCATGTGATGGTTCTGGTCATCTTTGTCTTTTTTGTATCCGGGAGTTCGGTTGTGATCGTCACTCTGAGGATTGGATACAATGTGCTGCGGTGCCATTCAAACAAGGGCCAACTTTCCGTTGCCATTCAATGCGCCGTGGTGCCGTTCAAACAAAGGGTAACTTTCCATTGCCATGTAATGTCCTCTAAGCAAGGGGCAATTTTCCTTCGGATCTGAGGCTGTGCATCTCAAGAGTAGGTTCTGTGCTCGTTGAGTAGCGGTCGTTTGTAAAAACAGTTTTGAGAATTTTTTTTTATGAAGTTGACTAATTTTCTCGAAAAATTATTCTATTTTTCCAAAACTAGACCATTTCTTGGATCCAAAAAGGAAAATTTTTAGTGCTCATAACCTAACTTACATGATTTTAAATCAGAAAATTGAACAAGCATGTTAATCTAACTCTCATGTTGGTCAAAATTGTTTTAACAGAACGTCAAAAACAAAAAATGGTCAAAATAATGAACTAAGGGCAAAGTTAAGTGAGGTGTTCTGTCTTTTCCCCGTTGTCAACATACTTGCCAGAAAAGGGCACTCTACTTGCCAGAAAGGACACTCTACCTGCCAGAAAAGGGCATAACTGAAGTTAACAACAAAGGGTTGAAAGCTCTCTCATCCTCCAAGCAGCGAGGTATCAAGCCGAGTGCGAAGCACGAATTGGAATGGATCAAGACACTCCATTCCCTCATCTGGCACATCGACAGATGTCACCGGGGGAAATAGCCGCGAGTTGATTATGTTGGGCGTGAGCCCGCAACTTCCTGTTCATCCATCAACCACCCAGGGGAGGAATAAAAAATGAGAGATTAAAGAATAGAGAGACGTGCGCTGAGAGAAAAAGTAAGGAAAAGGGCTTTTTCAGCAAAAACAGAGCCTGAGGGCCGAGTGATGTGAGAATCACAAATGAAAAAGGATGGGAAACAATACTCGAAGAAACTGGCTCCTCACGTACTGAGAGGTCTCTCATCTTTGTAACACGTCTGTGTATCGTGTCTTTTGTTTTGTTTGTCTCGATTCTTGCCTTGAGTCTTTTCGAGCGTGTCTCATTGTGTTCAAGTTGTTTACCTTTTATTTTCCGTTGTTGAGTCTTTTTCGCTATGTTCAGTCGTAGGCTCAATACCCAGGTAAGAACACATTTCTTAATTTCAAAACATTGTCTTGTGCTCAGAGTGTCGGGTCGTTCTCCACATTTGTGCAAAACAAGATTTTGTTCTTTCAAAAAATCGCAGGGTTCAACCCGAGTCATGTGGGAACAGTAAAGCCAGAACCCATCTGAAGCTATATAGGTTCCAAACTTCGAAGCAAAAGGAAAAGCGGAAGATGTCGGACATCTAAGTTTGTTTCAACTTCTGCAAGTTCCATCATCGCATCATGTATGTTCACAATGAGCTGTGTGTTCAAAATTAAAAGACTACTGAGTTATGAGCCTTGTGTTCAAATTGAGCAGTGTTATGTTATGAGCTGCGTGTTCAAAAATTGAAGTATATGAGCTGTGTGTTCAGAATTGCAGTACGTGAGCTGCGTGTTCAACATAAAGTATATGAGCTATGTGTTCAGAATTGAAGTATATGACCTGTGCGTTCAGAATTGAAGTATGTGAGCTGCGTGTTCAACATGAAGTGAATGAGCTGTGAGTTCATAAGTGAAAATCTATGAGCTGCGTGTTCAGAATTAAGAATGAGCTGCGTGCAAATGAAAATGAATGAGCTGTGCGTTCAGAATTGAAATATGTGAGCTGCGTGTTCAAACTAAAGTGAATGAGCTGTGTGTTCAGAAGTGAAGTGTATGAATTGTGTGTTCAGTATAAACTGCGTGCAAATGAAATGAATGAGCTGTGTGTTCAACTTTTAAAAACTGTGGGCTGTGTGTTCACCATCAAGAGTTCGGACTGCGTGTTCAACTTTCAAAAATGGGCTGCGTGTTCAGAAGTTCAAAAGTTTGGGCTGCCTGTTCAACTTTCAACAAGAGTGTGCTGCGTGTTCACATTCAAAATATGGGCTGCGTGTTCAGAAATCAAAGTTTGGGCTGCGTGTTCAACTTCTTTCAACAAGTGTGTGCTGCGCGTTCACAATCAAAAAATGGGCTGCGTGTTCAGAAGTTCAAAAGTTTGAGCTGCGTGTTCAACTTTTAACAAATGTGTGCTGCTTGTTCACAATCAAAAAATGGGATGCGTGTTCAGAAGTTCAAAAGTTTGAGCTGCGTGTTCACAATCAAAAAATGGGCTGCGTGTTCAGAAATCAAAAGTTTGAGCTGCGTGTTCAACTTTCAACAAATGTGTGCTGCGTGTTCATAATCAAAAAATGGGCTACGTGTTCAGAAGTTCAAAAGTTTGAGCTGCGTGTTCAACTTTCAACAAATGTGTGCTGCGTGTTCACAATCAAAAAATGGGCTGCGTGTTCAGAAGTTCAAAAGTTTGAGCTGCGTGTTCAACTTTCAACAAGTGTGTGCTGCGTGTTCACAATCAAAAAATGGGCTGCGCGTTCAGAAATCAAAAGTTTGAGCTGCGTGTTCAACTTTCAACAAATGTGTGCTGCATGTTCACAATCAAAAAATGGGCTGCGTGTTCAGAAGTTCAAAAGTTGAGCTGCGTGTTCAACTTTCAACAAGTGTGTGCTGCGTGTTCACAATCAAAAAATGGGCTGCGTGTTCAGAAGTTCAAAAGTTTGAGCTGCGTGTTCAACTTTCAACAAATGTGTGCTGCGTGTTCACAATCAAAAAATGGGCTACGTGTTCAAAAATTCAAAAGTTTGGGCTGCGTGTTCGACTTTCAACAAGTGTGCGCCGCGTGTTCATAATCAAAAAATGGGCTGCGTGTTCAGAAGTTCAAAAGCTTGAGCTACGTGTTCAACTTTCAACAAGTGTGTGCTGCATGTTCACAATAAAAGATGGGCCGCGTGTTCAGAAATTCAAAAGTTTGAGCTGCGTGTTCAACTTTCAAAAACTGTGAGTTGTGTGTTCACGACAACAAGTTTGAGCTGTGTGTTCAGATTTCAAAAAAATGTGGGCTACGTGTTCACGACAAAAGTTTGAGCTGTGTGTTCAGGTTTCAAAAATGTGGGCTACGTGTTCACGCCAAAAGTTTGAGCTGCGTGTTCAAAAATTCAAGTGCTTGAGCTGTGTGCTCAAAATGCAAACCAAATGCTGCGTTATGGACTGAGTGTTCAGATTGCGCAGTGTTATGAGCTGTATGCCCGAAAATGAGCTGTGTGCCTGAAGAATGAGCTGCGTGCCAGAAACGAGCTGTGTGCCCGAAAAATAAGCTGTGTGCCCGCAAACGAGCTGTGTGCCCGAAGAATGAGCTGCGTGCCAGAAACGAGTTGTGTGCCCGAAAATGAGCTATGCCCGAAAGGAGCTGTGTGCCCGAAAAATAAGCTGTGTGCCCGAAAATGAACCATGTGCCCGAAATGAGCTGTGTGCCCGAATGAGCTATGTGCCCAAAACAGCTGTGTGCCCAAATAAATAGAGTGCTATGTTTTGAGCTGCGTGCCAAATGAACAGAATATTGTGTTGTGAGCCACGTGCCAAACAAACAAAGTGTTGTGTTGTGAGCCGTGTGCCAAATGAATGGAATGCTATGTCGTAAGCCGTGTGCCAAGTCTTGCGTTGTGCATGCATTTTATCGCGCTATCTTGCGCACCTCATTCGCACTGTTTTGTGCATTGCATTCATCGCGCTATTTCGCGCATCGCACTGTCTTGTGCTTTGCATATCGCATTGCGCTATCTTGCGCACCTTACCTGCACTTGTTAGTGCATAGCATCGCACTATCTTGCACGCCTTATCTGTATCGCACTGTCTTGTGCACATTGTATTTTTGTATCATTCGCACTGTCTTGTGCACTTTCTGGTCTAGGAGATCTTAAATCCTCTGGTCTAGGAGACCTTAAATCCTCTAAAGGTGTAATTCCTTTGGTGTTTGTCGTGCCCGAACGACTTTCGGCGGTCTGGTATAGCCACCTACCTGTGTTTACGGTGAGTTCCTAGGAGACCAACTGAGATGGTGGAAACTAGAGTTCGAATGGCTCACGCCTAGAATGCAAAGGTTCGGGATTTCCGAGACTAAAGTCTGGTTTAAATACCCAAGGGTATATCCTCGGCTTGAAATCTGTATGACAGCCCCATAGATTGAGATAACATGTGTATGCACCTCAATTCTGGATACTGAACCAACCTAGTCTGTCACCCTGTTGGAGAATAGGGAAAGCTGCAACCATAGTCAGGGAGAAAAGTAGTACCTGCAGTTCAACCGAGAAGAAGCAAAAGATCCCTAGCAGCATGAGGCACGATATTGTATGTACGGTTCATTTGAAGCTGGTGCGACCAAACGAATAGGACGGTATTGTATTCTCCGTGTGAGACGTGGTGAGAATTGCATAATTCTCTTGCATCCTTTCTGCATGTAATGTAGTTTGGTTTGATTTCATTCGCCTGCTTAAACTGTCGCATTCATTGTGTGTGATTGCTTCGCTACGGGTGCCTTTGCATAATCATAAGTTACGTCCAGCTTTGTGCATATCATTTCGCATCTTGCCCCTTGCCTGCGGGCACGCCTGCGGGCGCATCTCTGTTTATCTCTCCTGTTTGTCTAAGTCTTCGGCCTTGTCAAAAATGGGTCATCTCTGGGCTTTGACATTCACTCCCGTCACTTATGACTTTCGAGTTCTGTCAAAGAGGGGCAACTGTAGACACCCCATTTTTGACCGACCTTAAGACTCAGACGTCACTGATTGAGCGCTCGGTGATATTGCATATTGTGCTCGTTCAGAAGTTTCTGAGTCCCGACTGCAAGCCTTGCCTCCGGACTTCGGGGCTCTTTTGTGCTTTGCCTCGGCTTGCGAACCAGGTCCTATTTTCTCTGTCTTCTCTTCCTGAAGGGAGAGAGGTCTCTCGTAGATCATCTCTCAGTGGCCATAGGCTACGTTTCGTGGTCGTAGGCCATTTTTTCCATTTGGAGCCCGGTTTTCGGTTTTTCGGAGCCGACGGCGGTGTACCTCGGTTCGGGACCGCCTAACCAACTCCGTTTGCTCCGGTTTTTGGCATACACCTTATTTCCTCCCTTTTGAGGAACACTGTGGCTCGAGAGACCAACTTCGTGGTCAAACGCCACCTCCGGTGCTTAACAGCCCATTTTCGGGGCCCCAGGCCGCGTGTTTCGGTCCCCAAACCTCCGTTTTACATCCGTTTTGGTTCATTTTTTGTGGAGACCTTATTTTCATTGTTAGAAAGCTTGTAGGAGGGTGGGAGGCCAGCAATTGTTCTGAAAAGCCAGCTTTATTTCCTCATCGCTCTCCGTCGCCCGTTTTCCTCACTAAAAAGCTAATGTTGACCACCCCGGGGCCACTTTCTTTAGCCCTAAACCCCATATAGGTATTGTACACACCTGGGAGGCCACCAATATGTATAGGCCGGCCAGTAATTGTCCTTGACCCTTTTGAACCCCTCTAAAAAATTGGCTTTTCTCTCTCATGGTTTACATTTTCTGGGTTTTGACCACATATTTGTGTTGTACACACCTGGGAGGCCACCAATATGTATAGGCCGGCCAGCAATTTGCATTGGCCCTTTTGACCCTTGGCCGGCCAGCCATGGGGGGTGGCCAGCCGGCCACCTAAACCTTTTGAACCTGGCCGGCCAGAATCTCCTCTCCAAATGCCTTCCAGCTGTACCCTCTGTTTCCCCCCAGATTTTGTATCCGGGGGGGATGCCTTTTGGGGGGGAAATTTGAATTGGTTTTTCCCCCCCTTTCCTTGGCCTCTCTCCCTCTATAAAACCAGCACCCCAGCTCCATTTTGAAGGGTTAAAAAATCAGCTAAGGCACCATTGATACATACACTCCCTATCTCTCTCATTCAACCCTCAAAGCCTTGAGAGTCTTGCACCATTTACACACCAACTCATAGCACCACACCTCCACACTCCATTCCAGCAACTTGGAGGCCATTTGCAGAGGTTGGAAGCTCAGAAATTTAGACTTAAAGCTCCTTTTCATGTTTGATCAAGGACCTCTTTCTGTTTGAGGTCTTCTCCTTACCCTTTGTGTTTAATCTCTCTTTTGGGCCTATTTTTGTATGATATTTTAGGCTTCTTTGTGAGCTGTTTTGGACTTGGTCATAAACTGTGAAATGTCTTTTTCTGATCCCCTCTTCAACTTTGTTGAAGGGCTCTCCTCTATTTGAGGTCAGATGCTACCACTTGCCTCTTTATCCCTCTTTTATGGCTAGTTCTTGCATGATATGTTAGCCTTGTTTGTAAGCATTTCTGGGCTTCGAGCCAAACTGTAAAGTACTTCATTTTGAGCCTCTCTTCAACTTTGTTGAAGGGCTCTTCACTGTTTGGGGCCAGCTTCTGTCCCTTGTCTCTATTCTCTCTTTTAGGGTCATTTTTGCATGATATATTAGCCCTATTTATGTTCATTTTTGAGACTTTCTATAAACTGCAAAAAGGCTTGTTTTGACATCATCTTCATGTTTGATTAAGGAAATTTTCTTGTTTGAGGTCATATGCTTCCTTGTATGCTTGATTGTCCCTTATTTTGAGCCTTACACCTAAGCTCTTGTTGCATGCTTTGTTTGGCCTTCTATCTACTGAAATCCAATGGATTTTTAGTGGCTAGCACACTGTTTTGAGCCTCCAAATCAGAGGGGGGGGTGACCCCCTCTCTCCTTGACTTGTTTGGTGGTCATTTTGGCCTTCCAAGGAGACCCTATCTTGCATGCTTCGAAGTCACTTTCCAAGGTCAATTTGGTGAGTTTTAGGACTACCATATTTTATTTTCATAGTTATTTATGCCATGCTGAATGTCTACCTTGCATGTGCTTAACAACTCCTTGCATGGCCCTCCAAAGTAACTCATTATTTTTGCATACTATGGCTTCATTTTAGTGGTTATTTGGGCCTATTTTCACATGTTTTGTTCACTGATTTTTGCTGGTTTGGTGAGATTACATTTGCTTCATATACTTGCCATGTAAACCATGTTTGCTAGTCAAGATTGCATGCTATGTTTGCCCACCATGCTAGCGTCTTTTGGCCATGCTTTGAACTAGAAATGTTCATGTTTTGGGACTGCCTTGGCTCTGTCTTCATGCTTCATGATCAAATAATGCATGCTTTGTATAGCTATAAGTCATTCCATGTGCCTAGTTTCGCGTTTCGGGTTTCATCTCATGCATCGGGTGCCATTTTTCCATGTTTCGGGGCTGTTTAGCATCATATTTCAGTGCTAAAATTTGTGAGTTTGTATGCCATCTTGCATCCCTTGCCATGCCTTGTTAGAGTTACATGTTATGCCTTAGGCTTGGTCCTCGGTTTGCGTGCATGCGTGCACGCATTTCGAGAGTCCCATTTTCACCTAATGGCTACTGATGTGAGTGTAACTGAGGCCCACTCATGTTAGTGTAACTCCATTATGCATTGTGTATGCCATTTCATTTCGCAGCATTGTGTATGCTAGGTTGTATGTTAGAGCATTGTGTATGTCTCGTTACATCGTGCATTGTGTATGCCATTTCATAGCATTATGTATGCTAGGATGCATGTTAGGATTGCATTCATGCATGTCATGCACATTGCATAGTGCTTGGGATAGGAGTTAGCCCAAGCACGGGAAACGAGGGATGTTTCGTACTCCGAGTGACGGAACGTGTCTCAATTCCCGGTCGCCGACACTCCGGATTATCCATGATGGAGTCTAGGCCCTGTTGTGTTTTCATGCGCATTCATTCCATATTGATTCATGCAATTCGACTTCTCGGCCATCATGCATCGAGATGCGTGATTGGTGGCACGAGGATCGAGGACTACACTCCCTGAAGAGTAGTCATGCATACATATGTGAAAATACTTTGCCATGCCCCTTTGTTGCTCTCTGTTGCAGCAAATCAGAAATCGGCAACCTTCCAGAGCCTGGCACGCATCCCAAGAATAATTGCAAACAGAGGCAAACCGAGGCATCGCAAGGGATTCTCCGCACAAGGCAACCCGAGCATGCATCATTCATCATTTGGAACAGAGCTGAGGCGGTCCATGGATTTGCGTGCCAATTTACTGCTTTTCTAGATTAATTTGTTAATTAATTAGGATTCTGTATTTATTCGGGACTGTATTATTTATTCATTTGGGACTGTATTATTCTTTCGGACCCTCTGCGCGAGGGCAATGTTGTAATAAGTGTGCGTGTGTGTGTGATGTATGTCTTCTAACCCCACGTCTTTCTCCATTTTATTTATCAGCTTATGATGGTTAGATTAGGACATGTTTCAATTAGCATACAGTATGATAGCATGTTTGCATTCATTCATCTGTTTTGCATACACCGGGCTCGGCGTATCATACTAACTGCATCGTATTTTCAATTCCAAGTTAAATACATGATAGTTGTAGCATTTCACATGCCATCCTTAGAATAGCCGAGCCTACTATAGTTGCATTTTTGCATGTGTTGCATTAGGCATTTCTGTATAGTTAGGATCATGCATGGATTTCTAATTAGCTTCTGTTTTGGCTTGGAGTACCCGGTAAGTTTTATGCTTTAGCATCCTTGCATGCGTGTGAATGACTGCCATGATAGCATGCTTACCATGAGACTATATGCTTATGTGATATAACTGCCTGAATGCATGTGGATGAAGGTTGGATTATTTGAATTGGAATAAATGCATTGACTGTGAGTTTTAAGCCCACTAGATAGTGGCAAAATCATGTTTCCTAAGCCCATCCGAGGGTGGCAAATCCACGTCTTAGCCTACTTGCGGGTAGCATCATCAAACCACTTTGAAATAAACAAACATGAAATGTTTTGTTCCAATTCAGGCGACCCAGTCTATACTTGTATGCTGTGCGCATCATATAGTAAATCTAGGCTAATAACCGAAATAAGAACGCATAATGTTTTCAAAAATAGATATCATGGTTAGTAAAGGCCGATCTTTGATCGGGCGAGCGGGGGTGCTCACGAAGTGACCTTCCCCAATCGTACCCAAGTTCCCAAGCCGAAGCAACTTTGGTGATGACGGACACGTGGCCTTAGGCAAACGAGTCAGGGTTTACTAAATTTCCCCAAAATAAAACATTTAGGTGGCGACTCTGTATCTGGCAAAGCAGTCCATGTTTGGCACATCTTTCAAAATCTGTTTTCTCAAAACGATTTGCCGGATTTGGACTCTTTGGTTCAGATTTAGAACCGTGACAATTTGAGAGTCCGAACATGTAGTGAGCCCAAATGAACAGAACGGGACCCATCCTCCCGGGGCGTTCGGGGACGTCTACACATCTTAGAATAGCCGAGTCTATTTTAGATGCATTTTCGCATGCGTTGCATTAGCCATCTTAACATGAACTAGGGTCATACATGATTTCTAGCTAGTTCTCTATTTTGGCTCGGAGTACACTGTGAGTGTTTATGCTTTAGCATCTTGCATGTGTGTTATTGATTGTCATGAAAGCATGCTTGCCATGAGGCTAATTACTTATGTGATATAACTGCCTGAATGCCTGTGGGTGAAGGTTGGATTGCTTGAATTGGAACAATTCATTGAAATCCTCGATTTAGCATACTTGCGAGTAGCAAACTTCAAACTGTTTTCAAACAAACAAATATGTAATTTTTTGTTCCAACTTAGGCAATCTAGTCTATACTTGTATGGTGTGCGCATCACATAGTAATTCTAGGCTTAATAACCAGAATAAGAGCACATGTGTTTTCAAAAATAACATATCATACTTAGTACAGGCTGATCCTTTGATTGGGCGAGCAAGGGTGCTCATTGCATGACCTTCCCCTCTCGTACCCAAGTTCCCCAGCCGAGGCAACTTTGGTGATGACGGACACGTGGCCTTAGGCACGAGTCAGGGTTTCCTAAATTTTTCCAAAATAAAATATTTAGCTGGCGACTCTGTATCTAACAAAGCAGTCCATGTTTGGCACTTATTTATAAAAATCAGTTTTTTAAAACGATTTGCCGTATTTAGACTCTTTGGTGATTTATCAGTCTAGCATTGCACTTTGCGAGATCAGATTCAGAACCGTGACATTTGAGTACGAACTGTAGTAGTAAGCCCAAATGAACAGAACGGGATTTTCCCGGGACGTTCGAGCGCGTCTACAGTTTCTGGCGACCCTATTGTTGATTTAGAGAACTTGACTCGAACTCATGATATCTTGTTTTGACTACACTTATGTGTTTCTTTGTATTGCATTTGCATTGGTGCCCCTAGGACACCGTGTTTGCCGTATGCTATTCCTGAACGGTTTGCCGGAGGCTCACTTTGAGAAGCATGCCATAAGGCTGACTGGTTGCGGGCTCTGCCACGACGGGAACACAAACCTCAGTTTTTACCGAGGCACCCTTTTTGACCATTCGACCTAGTGCATATTAGAATCCATAGTGACTATTCCACACTAGGACAGGCTGCTTATCCGATTATAGGTTGTTTGAAACAGCTGCGTGCGTAGTGAAACCCTAGCTCCTGACAAAATAGGACAAGGAAACCCTACCCCACCATAGGGGTATTTTGGCTCTTACTTGCTTGATATATGCTGTTAGGGTGTGTCTCTATAGGATGGTCTGTATCAGTTTGCAAGTATGGGTATCAGGCCTGAGGGCATCAGTATTTGGGAATCAGTTTTACCTGAGGGTATCAGTTTACAGGCAGAATTTTAGGCAGAATTCAGTAATGAGTACAGTCATTCAGCTATGTTCATGTCTGTACTGGTAAAATTGGGCTGAGATGCTATCAGTTTTCTCTTTTGCAAGGTAGTCTTGGGAACCGTAGCTTCAGAAGGCTCCAATATCCCCCGAGGTTCATTAGATTTGTTATAGACTTTGTCAGGTCAGAGATTCAGTTCAAGAGCAGCCGGTATTTTCCTTCGCTGAGGCAAGGCAGAGAAGGGCCAATCAAGGCTCACTGGTTCATTTGATCCGTTAGTCACCAGTTACATCAACTCTGTTCAGTTCAGCAGACTCGTGATGACGCAAAATTCAGAAGAAATTATGGTCATGGCAACAGCACTAAACCAGGGAATCGCCATGCAGGGTGAGACCGATGTTGAAATGCAACGCCCGCCCAGGTCACCTTCCGCACATCCAATCTGGGAACCTCAATTATTCCAAACCCGTGAGCCCACAACTTTTGAGCTAATGGGAATGATCGGCGATCTTCAGAGGTCCGTAGCTGATCTAGCCTTCGGAATGTCGGCTCCGCCATCGACCACATCATATGCCAGAAATTTCATGCCAGAAGAGCCCCCACTCTTGGGGCGAATTGTAATTGAACTCAGCCAACCTGAAGCCATCCCATGTTCCAGCAATAACATGTCGACAACAACAGAGCTTCGCACTGATGTAGCAACCCAAACCTTCGACCAAGCCGAGGCAAGTGGTAAAAACAAGGTAGAGGTGGGCACTGATCCCTATGAACAACTTCTGCAGGCTGTTGAGGCTTTGAAAGCCGGGGCACTGAACAAACAGCAAGTGCTCGCAGTTGCTACAAAAACTGTGGATGACACTTTTGTCACTCAGAACGAGGGCAGTTCGAGCCAAAGGGAAAATCGGGAGAAGGGCTGTCATACTAGAACTGTTCCTCCTAACCCTAATTCTACACCCGAGAAAGATCAGCAGACCAAGCCGGCGCCTGCTAACCCCTTTGCTAGTGCATCCAGCAAAAATCCACAAACCTCGAAGTATTTACCCCGAGGTCGCAGGGTCTTCCATGCCCTCTATATGCCTTTGTCCAAGGCTCTTCAAATTCTTGCTGAAAAGGGGCATCTCAAACCCCTTGAGCCTCGGTCTCTCTCTAGTCTTCTTCCACCTAGTCATGACGCTACCCAGTACTGTGCGTACCATCAACAAACTGGTCATAACACTGACAATTGCTTCCGTCTTCGCCACGAAGTACGGGATTTGTTTGACAATGGGGTCGTCCTCCCACCAAGCTCAGCAAAGTCTATCGTCACTGGATCAGTGAACTGGAGGATAATGTGATGTGATCAGGGGACGAACCACCTACGGGCGGCGCTCAATTTACTTCAGATATGGCGTATGGCGAGCACTATTTTGAGCATTTGTGAATGCTAGTTTTTGTGCTTTCTGACTTGGGTATTCAGTCAGTTCTGTTGTGCTGTATTGAGTAAGTCTTTTCATACTGAGTCAGTTGGGTCTATCTTGTTGTATAGAGTTAGTCCTGTTTTGTTAGAGTCGGGTGATTTCGAGGGTGTTACCTCGGACATCACTGTCTTGTTTTGTGTTTGTCTTTTTCTCTTTCTTTTGAGTCTGTTTCTGCCTAGGAGCCAGTTGTGCCAACAGAGTTGAATGAAACAGCAGTGATCTTCACACTCTTGTGTTTGCTTCTGCCTTATGCCAGTTATGCCAGAAGTTCTAAATAAGATGGCAGTATTTTACTAGAAACTGTGTCTTTTTTGTGCCTTGAAGTCATTGCATTGACCTAAGTTTTTCAAGAGTTTTGAACACTGTGGTGAAAAAAAAGAGGAAGGAATTCCTCGGGATTTGCAAAAAATTGATCATTTGAGAGAAAGAGAGGCGTGCTAAGCCCTTAATGAATGAGATCATGCTTGTTAGTGTGAGTGCTGAGAAGGATCCTGGCTTGATCCAGATTGGTTCCGCATTGTCTTCAGCGCGAGCGACTAGTCGCTTTCTTAAAAGATTTCAAAAAAATGTTATGCGCGATCCTGCGAAGACCTGTGTGGAATCGCTCTTGAGATTGTGCAGCCTAGGATCGCTCTCAACCTCGAGACTCGACCCCCATTTGCCTTCAAACCTTGAACTATAATTCAGAATGTTCAACGATCATGTCACGCCCCAAACTCGCCCCTAAAAGTTTGGACATGACCTACTAAAAAACGAATACTTAACTTGGTATACATAACGTATGGGGCCTGAACGGAAGCATTTAACAATGTACAATAACATAAAACTACATCCATCGAGCTATTACTATCATGCCAGGATCACGAACTTTGCATCGGATAGATAGACGCAAAGTAACGTGCATCTAAGAAATTAGTTATGCCTACATATATAATTGCAGACCCAACCCTATGATTGGGCATATAACAAGACATTAGAGAAGGAAGGAATTATATGCATTATAACTTTAGGCAGACAATTAAAACACAAAGCTGAAAGCTTAACAAAGCTCCATAAAATTTCACGGGCTTCATTTAAGTGCCTGGACCCCCTGAGGTTGACAAAAGAGACAAGTATCCAGGGTTATGACTGACCTCCAGATGGATTACCTACAGAATCAGACAAAGCACAAAGTGAGCCAGGCTCGGTGAATAATAGTACTAAAACAATTCGATGCTCAACTTAAAACATGATACATATCAATGTGCGTGTAAATGCAGAGACCATGTGGTTAATCTGATTTTGTACTAGTTTCAGAACGGCCTTAGGCCCAGCCTTTAAACATGATGGCTTTAAGCCCTGAAACGGATTGGCATTAAGCCCTTAAACAGAATGGCATTCAACCCTTATCAGGATGGCATTAAGCCCTTATCAAAATGGCATACAGCCCTTATCAGAATGGCATTAAGCCCTTATCAGAATGGCATACAGCCCTTATCAGAATGTATGAACTCAAGAGGTGTCTCGCATGGATTCTAGAGATGACTCACATTGTAACACTTAGGTCCGTACAGCACTTTGTTTCACACCAGAAAACACAGATTGGCCATAGGCCCAGATATCATTAGAGCAAGCTAGTTTCAGAATCTTACAGAGTTCCAGAGTCATGGGAAAGTATACACATCATTTCCATCATTCATTCACATTCTTCACATCCTTTGAATCCTTCACATAGTTATGTAATTGACATGCGATAACAGAATGCTAATGGCCATCATTAGCTGTAGTAGAGCGTATGTTACAGATTGATACAGTTGTCTTGCGTATAACATAGCATTAATAATAGTTGTTTACAGAAACACATGTCTCATTACAGTACTAATCATGGGGACGGACCAATTCACACCATAACATGGGTCATATACAAGGTTATTAATATTCGATTCTTTGACGTATAAGGCAACCCATGGTTCTATCCGATTATTCATTTCGATTATCCATTCTAGGCAGATATCTATGTCATAAAACATGCGGCGAATCAACCAGATTATAGGAGTCCATAATAGGACATTCAAAATGTCACGTTTTCATAAGCGGGGTTTACACCCACAATTCCTTTTTCATCAATCAATTGCACAATATTAATAATTCGTATGACATTCTTATACGGAGTCATAAGTAACTTACAGGTTGTAGCACATTAATGCTAGCTATTAACCGTAACCAGAATGCAGAGTAGTACTAGAGTCATGCCGATGTACACAAAGTCTTTTAACGTTCTCACCGATTCTCAAACAACATAAACGTTCGCGAAATTACTTGTTCACGTAATTACTTGTAAAGAGCAGAGCATTAATAATAACAATTATTAACAGTAGTAAGTGTACGATTATAGTGCTACTACTCACAGTGTTGTGGCGGAGCGTTGTTTCCTCCCAGAGTGTGTCCTGCACACATTCATAACTTGCAAATTAGTTCATTTCTCCTTGTTGAATTGTTTCCTGATTCATCTCACTTCAAATGAATTTTACAAACATTAGTAGGCATAAAATACAAATTTTAAAAATATCCAAGGGTCAAGCACGCAAAACGGAGCAAATCGTTTTTCCCAGCATGGGCCGCACGTGTGGCAAGGGTCCCCGCACGTGCGGCAGTGATGCCCCGCACGTGCTTTTTAGACAATAGCCAAGCCCCAGATTTTCACCATCCTCCGCACGTGCGGCCATGACTCCCGCACGTGCAACAGTGCCTTCCCGCACGTGCGGCCATGACTCCCGCACGTGAAGCGATTTACTTCATTCCCAGTCCGAAATTTCCAGCAAAAGCCCATGTTTTGGTAAGTGTTTGTAAGGCTCCAAATTGGTTTAAAACTCATGTCAATAGACTTTACAACACATGACAATCTAACTTTGAATTAGATCTTAAATCCTTAAAGTTCATGACACAATTCAATTCCATAATATTTCCATCCTTACCCACACTTAGACATGGACACACTTAGCCATTTGTTCAACAATTGAGCTCAAGCATGTCAAGAAGAGATGAAATGTAATTTCCTTTACATGGTTCCAATTAACACAACAACAACAACATGAAAACACTTATTCAATTCTTTAGGTGACATATACTTACACACACAAGCCTTAATTTGCATGAATATCCAAGAAATTCCTCACCCACATACAAGAGAGAAGTCAATTAAAGCAAAACTTCCATACCTTGAGCTTTAAATCTATAAAACTCCCTTCTAGATTCTCAATCTCTTCCTTGGAGAACCTCTCATTCTTTCAAACCCTTTTTCCTCTCTAATTGTTTTCTCAGGAGATATTTGTTCAAGTTCATGAGTCATATATGTCATATGCTTAAGAAAACTTAGATATATATATAAATAAGTGAATAGGAAAAAATCAACCAATTTAATCATTCCAAATCAAATTTCTACAAAAATGCTTATTATTACCTAAAAATTATACAGATCTCAGATATAAAATCTATTTCAGATTATCATGCCTCTAAGGCCCTCAATTTATGATCCAAACATTTTAATTGCAACAGATGCTTTCCTTACCCAATAGATATAGGTTTCAATCATCAGATCCCTGTACTAAAACTTAATTTCTCATGAAATGTTTTTCATTAAGCATTTAAATGCACAGAATAAGGGACTAAAAATATGCCAAAAACACATATGAGGGTCGGGTTATTATAGATCAACCACAATGTGAGGCCTGTGTGGCTAGATTCGAAACAACCCACGAATTAGGGGCAAGAAAGTCAGATCAAGAAGATCATATTGATCAAAGGAAGCTTGCAAAGCTAGATCAGAAGCCTCCTCAAACTAGAGGCAAAAATGTCAAATATGCTCAAAGAGTCAAGAATTGGGACATTTCTCAAGCTGACGAAGATCGGCAAGAATGCCAAATCCTAGAAGGGAGGAAAGAAGAAAGTATTGTTGAAGGACAACCAAGTTCTTATCCACAACACTAGGGGCAATTCAGCCCCCATTGGATGGACTCCTACATCATCAGCGAACAGCAGCCATTCTTTTGGATACAGGTGGCTTCAAGATCTCAAACTGATCAACATGGACTGAGTTACAACTTTTACCCTTGAGAGGCTCGCTGGGCCGAAAACCTGGAAGGGCGACCCAGACAAAAGTTAGAGCAAAGAAAAGAACAAAAGCAAAAGAACAAAAAAGGAAAAAATTCAAAGAATAAAAAGAAAATATGAAAAAGAAAGAGAAAAAGAAATGAAAAGAATGAAAAGAAATGAATAGAAAAGAAAAACAAAGCTCGCAAGGTTGAAAACCCAGAAGGGTGGCCTTGGCAAAAGTTAGAGCGTAAAAGGAGAGGTTAAATACCTGAGCGTACCTTAAACCCGAACTACATAAGGCTTGATTCCCATGTTTGGGATACGTAGGCAACTTCATTCTGAAGTCCAGCCATAAACACTTCCAAATCGATTGTGTCCATGTAATGGTTTTGATCATCTTTTTCTTTTCTGTATCCAAGAGTTCGGTTGTGATCGTCACCATGAGAACTGATTACAATGTACTGCGGTGCTATTCAAACCAAAGGCAACTTTCCATTGCCATTCGGCGCGCTGGTGCCATTCAAACAAAGGGCAACTTTCCGTTGCTATGCAGTGCCATTTAGATAAGGGGCAATTTTCCATTGTTTTGGATTTGAGGTTGTGCATCTCAAGAGTAAATTTTACGTTGGTCGAGCAGTGGCGGTTTGTAAAAATAAGTTTTTGAGAATTTTTACTGAGGTTGACTAATTTTCTCGAAAATTATTCCATTTTTCCAAAACTAGACCATTTTCTTGGACCCAAAAAAAGGAAAAATTTCAGTACTCATAACTTGACTTGCATGATTTCAAATCAGAAAATTGAACAAGCATGTTAATCTAACTTTCAAATTTGTCAAAATTGTTTTCGTAGAGAGCTCAAAAACAAAAAATGGTCAAAATGATGAACTAGGGGCACAGTTGAATCAGGTGTTCTGTATTTTCCCTCGTTGTCAGCATACTCGCCAGAAAGGGCACCATATTTGCTAGAAAGGGCACTCTACCTGCCAGAAAAGGGAACAACTGAAACTAGCAACAAAGAGCTGAAAGCTCTCTCATCCTCCGAGCAACGAGGTATCAAGCCAAGTGCAAAGCACAAACTGGAATGGATCTAGATATTCCACTCCCTCGTCTGGACACATCTGATCACGTCCAAACTCTCCAGCAGAGCATCGTCAACCGATGTCAGCTGCAGATTGGTTACACACCCAGTTGCAGCGCAACCCCTCTATGGAAGAAGTTCACTGTTGTGAGCAGAAGAGGAAGAATCTAGCAGAATGCTAGGGGCAAGAGCCCGCAACTTCTTGTTTATCCATCAACCACTCAGGGGAGGGATAAAAAATGAGAGATTGAAGAATAGAGAGATGTGCGTGGAGAGAAAAGTGAGAAAATGGCTTTTCAGAAAAAAAGAGATTGAGTGCCAGAGTGATGTGAGAGTCACAAATAAGAAATGGTGGGAAACAATACTCGAAGAAACTGGCTCCTAGTCAACCGAGACGTCTCTCGCCTTTGGAACACATCCGAGTGTTGTGTTGTGCTTTTGTTTTGATTCTTGTTTTGAGTCGTCTTGAATGTCAATAGATGTGTTTAGGTTGTTTTACCTTTGTTTTTCGTTGTTGAGTCGTTTCTGCTGTGGTCAGTCGTAGGCTCAATACCCGATTAAGAACTCGTTTCTCAATTTCAAATTCAGAAATAAAATCGTTTTGTGCTTGGAGTGCTGTGCCATTCTCCACATTTGTGCAAAACAGGATTTGTTCTTTCATAAAACCGCAGGGTTCAACCCGGGTCATGTGTGAACAGTAAAACCAGGACCTACCTGAAGCTATATGGGTTTCGAATTGCAAAGCAAAAGAAAAGAGAAAAATTTGGAGCATTTGAGTGTGTTTCAACTTCAGAAAATTCCGTGATTATACTCCAGATGTACCTCTTCAGGGCCTTGTCAATGCTCCGAAGTATGAGTGTGTCTCTATCTCAAGCTCAAGCTTAAGCTTGTTTTAAAGTCAGAATGGCGATCAGAAGCGCTCTTCCTGAGTATCATTCCTTGCCAGACGCATCTTGGTTGTGTTTGCAATGAGTTCCTAGGAGACCAACTGCGACGGTGGAAACTAGATCTCAAATGGTTGTTGCCTAGAACGCAAAGGTTCGGGATTTTCGAGACTAAAGTCTGGTTTAAATACCTAGGGGTGTATCCCCGACTTGAAATCTGTATGAAAGCCCCATAGGTTGAGATATCATGTATGCACCTCAATTCTGGATACTGAACCAACCTAATCTATCACTCCGTTGGAGAATAGGAAAAGTTGTGAACATGGCCAGGAAGGAAAGGTAGTAACTGCGGTTTGGAAGTATAATCAAGAAAGTGCAGGAAGAACCCACTTTTCAGCTCAAAATGTTTCTGCGGAAGTTTCAATTCATGTCTTCGATGCGTAGCTCATCGTCAGTTGGCATGCACGAGGTATATCCTTTTTGAAATATATTGTAACCCCTCCGAGAGATAAATCAAAGATCACAACTAAATCGGTCTTGCCAAGACGCACAATTCTTCACTGAGCATGGTGCATCAAATATGCATTGATTATTGTGCACAGGTTGTTATGCACTTTTCAGTTGCATTGTTATGCACACTCTAGTTGCATTGTTATGCACTTTTCAGTTGTATTGTTATGCACACTCATGTGTATTGTTATACACCTTTCAGTTGCATTGTTATGCACACTCATGTGCATTGTTATGCACATTTCAGTTGCATTGTTATGCACTTTTCAGTTGCATTGTTATATACATTTCAATTGCATTGTTATGCACACTCTAGTTGCATTGTTATGCACATTTCAGTTGCATTGTTATGCACACTCCAGTTGCATTGTTATGCACACTCCAGTTGCATTGTTATGAACGCATGTCATTCGCATGTTACTTACATTATCATGCAGATATAACTTGCGCTGTTACGCTTGTTTTTACTCACATTATCATGCATATATAACTCGCGATGTTACGCTTGTTTTTATTCACATTATCATGCATATATAACTTGCGCTGTTATGTTTGTTTTTACTCACATTATCATGCATATATAACTCGCGTTGTTACGCTTATTTTTATTCACATTAGCATGCATATATAACTTGCGTTGTTACGCTTGTTTTTATTCACATTATCATGCATAGATAACTTGCGCTGTTACGCTTGTTTTTATTCACATTATCATGCATATATAACTTGCGCTGTTACGCTTGTTTTTATTCACATTATCATGCATACATAACTTGCGTTGTTACGCTTGTTTTTTTTTTACTTAACCTGCGTTGTCTCGCACGTTTTACTTACATTATTTTGCATCCATATAACCTGCGTTGTCTCGCATGTTTTACTTACATTATTTTGCATCCATATAACATGCGTTGTCTCGCATGTTTTATTTGCGTTGTTTCGCATTCCTATAACCTGCGTTGTCTCACATGTTTTATTTGCGTTGTTTCGTATTTCTTTAACCTGCGTTGTCTCGCATGTTTTATTTGCATTGTTTCGCATTCCTATACCCTGCGTTGTCTCGCATGTTTTATTTGCGTTGTTTCGAATTCCTATAACCTACGTTGTCTCGCATGTTTTATTTGCGTTGTTTCGCATTCCTATAACCTGCGTTGTCTCGCATGTTTTATTTGTGTTGTTGTGCATTCCTTTAACCTGCGTTGTCTCGCATGTTTTATTTGCATTGTTTCGCATTCCTTTAACCTGCGTTGTCTCGCATGTTTTATTTACGTTGTTTCGCATGTTTTATTTGCATTGTTACGCACTTCTTTAACCTGTGTTGTTACGCATGTTTTATCTTGCGTTGTCGTGCACTTTTCACTTGCATTGCCATGCATGTTTCTAACGATATTGTACCTATTGAGTTTCTTTCTTTTACAGGCACGATATTGTATGTACGGTTCATTCGAAGCTGGCGCGACCAGACGAACCAGACAGGTATTGTATTTACTCCGTGTGAAATGTAGCGAGAATTTTATAATTCTCTTACATCCTTTCTGCATGTAATGTAGTTAGATTTGCATTCGCCTGCTTAAAACTGTTGCATTTATTGTATATAATTACTTCATTACAGCTTTCTTTGCATAATCATAAGTTATGCTCTTACATCGTGCATGTCATTTGCATTTTGCCCCAGCCTGCGGGCACATCTCTGTATGATTATATTGAATGTTAGCCTGAGTCTTCGGCCTTGTCAAAAATGGGTCGTTTTTGGGCTTTGACATTCACTCCCGTTACCTTGTGACTTTCGAGTTCTATCAAAAAGGGGCAACTGTAAACACCCCATTTTTTACCGTCCTCAAGACTTGGTTGTGCTTGCAGGTACATCCAACCACAAGTTCGATTGCTCGTCGAGTGCTCGACTTTTGCGGTGGAACGTCACAGGTTTGAGCCTTCCAAACCCTGTATCATTTCTGCCCCATTCTTGGACCATGTGTTGACCCTTCTACCTTGATCCTCATAGTGCACTGTCGGCCCCTTTTTGGCCCTATCGGCCTTGCTTTTTCCCCTGCCTACTACTGATGATGCCTGCCGGCCATCAATGAAGCACTGCCGGCCACCTCTGATGGCCGGCAGAACACTTGTCTTAGCAGGTTTCACGCCAGATCTTTTGAGCCAGCTAGTTTTCACTCATCTCCCCTCCATACACGTGTATAGAGGGATGAAGCTCTTACCAAGCTTGTTTAACAAGCTTTGCTTTGCCCTCTTCTATATAAGGAGAGGCCCTTCCTCTCTATCAGAGGTTCATCCATTTTTAGAGAAGTTGTATCTCTCTCTTTATATTTCTCATTCTCTCTCTATATATTGCATAAAATAGTGCTCTAAAGTCCATTTTTCTTGCACTTTTACACTACAACACATAGAGGTACACCACCATCTTTGAGCTGAGGTTCTTGGCAGTGTTACTTGAGCTCTAAAACTTGGTTTTTAGCCTCAGAGCTTGCTGTTTTCGAAGTTGAACTTCAAGGGTGAGTATATTCCCCTTTTTATCATTTATTTGTACCTCACTTTGGCCATCCTTGCATATTGTTTTAGGCCTTACTTTCAACTGAAAAAAGTTCTTTTTTGCATTCTTTAGACCTTTGTTTAAGGTCATTTTTTCATTGGGGGTGGTTTACCCCCTCTTAGGCCTTGTTAGGCCTTGTTTTGAGCCATCCCTTTTAGGCTCTTGTTGAAGCCTTTGCATGACCTTTCTACCACTGAAATCCAGTGGATTTTCAGTGGTGGGAAGGTGGTTTTGGTGTCCTAAATAGGAGAGGGTCATCCCCTCTCCTTCGTGTCTTGTTTACTTGCTTTGAATGCCTCATGTGTAAGCACCTTTGGTAAGTTTATGTTGGCCATATCTTAGCTTGTACTTGGGCTTATTTTAGCATGGCATGCCACTGTTTTTACTTGGTTTTGTCACTCCATGCATGGTTAATACACTTGTAGTGTAAATCTCTTAAACTAACTTTGTATGCTTCATGAGGTAGCATGTCATTATAACTGGGTTTGAGTCCATTTCAGCATGTTTTTGGTGATGTTTTGCCACGTCATGACTCTGCTTTGGTTTAGTTTGGTTGGCCCTTGCATGCTCCATGCACTTGTAGAGCACTTCCATGAATTAGCCTAATGTGTCTCATGCTTTAAAATGTCATTTTAGCATGCTTTTGGCTTAACTTCAAGAAGACTTTGTTCATATTTTAGCATGTTTAAGGTCTGATTCGTGTTGATTTGGTCATGCATGACTTACTTTGTATAGCCATAGTGCAAGCTAGCTTGTTAACTTTATGCATTGAGCCCACTAGCATGTGTCACTCGACCTATTTCAATGATTTGGCATCACTTGTTATGTTATTCCAATCCATATAATGTGGTCATACACTTGCATTTGACATGCTTTCAATGCATTGGGGGGGTTGGTGTTTTATGCCTCATGAGTGGATCATTGTGCATGCCTCTATGCTTAGGTCTTTGGGATGCCATCTCAGTGGGTTTTTGGGCTTGTTTTATCATACCATAACTCTGATTTTTGTTGGTTGAGTCATCCCATGCTTGGTCTTAATAGGTGTAGTGTAATCCACCTTATTTGCCTTGTATGCATCATGCCTTATGCCTTCCATGCTAGCATATTTTGGCTTCTTTCCATGCATGTTTTAGACTCATTTTAATATGTTCTAGGATTGTTTTGGGTTGCCTTAACCACGTGCTCCATGTTTTGTATACTTGTAGTATAAATGCTCTTGCTTGCCTCAAGCTTTGAGCACCATTGCATACTTCATTTGTGTTGTGTACGTGATTTGGCATCACTTAACATGACATTTCAGAGCCTATAGCATTGCCATATTCCCACTTCAATCACGCTTTAAGTGCCTTTGAGTATTGTGCTTTGTTGCCTAGTTTATGGCTTAGCTTGTATGCTTGCATGCCTAGGTCTTTGGGCCCTCATCTCAGCATGTTTAGGTCCTTATTTTGACCTATTTGAGCTATGTCCATGCTTAGCTCATGCATTTGTGCCATGTATTGCATGCCTCCTTTGTAGTCCTCTTTGATAGCTCTATGCTTTAAGGACCTTCACATGCTTTACTTGTGTTGTTCAAATGATTTGACATCATTTCTCACCCCATTTCAGTGCACTTAGTGTTGTTACACTTCCACACTTTTTACTCTTTAGGTATTCTTGAGAGTTGCACCTTTATACCTTAATTGGTGAGCCAATTGGCATGCATGCTTGTATGTGTTTTCGGTGCCTTCATCTTAGCATTGTGGCCACTGATTTGGGCATATCTAAGGTCTGTCCGTTTCAATTTAAGTCCATTGAGCATGGTTGATTACATGTTGTTTGCATGCTTGCATTACATCACATTGTCTATGCCTTATACTTTGCGTTGTGTATGCTTAGGTTACATTGCATTGAATATGCCATCATTTGCATTATGTATACTTAGTTGTTGCGTGCATTAGCATTGTGCATGCCATTAGCCTTGTTAGGTTGTTCATATTGCATTACATGTTTGCATGCTTGAGTCGCATTGTGTATGTCATGCTTGTATTCCGTTGTTGTTTGGATTAAGTATAAATCCGAGCACGAGAAGCAATGGACATTTCATACTTCAAGTGATGAAACGTGTCTCAATTCTCGGTCGCCGACGCTGTTGACGCTCTTGATTATCCATGATAGAATTCTTGGCATTTATGTGTTTTTGTGCATTCATTTTACATTGAATTTGCACAAGTTGGATCTTTGGCCATTATGCATCGGGATGCGTGATTGATGGTCTTGGATCCGACTATGCCTCTCCCTTGATGTTTTGAGGTGATATGGAGTGGCATAGTGCATACATACTCTTGGGAGACCCTCTCTTTTCTCTATTTTCTGCTCTACTGCAGCTTGGTGTCACAGCACACCAGTGGCTGGCAGTGCCTTGCAGATGGCCGGCAGTCCTTCATCTTTGGCCGGCAGTGTGCACTCTTGGTCGGTTGGGTGGTAGGCAGAAGCCCCTCATGGCCGGCAGGCCACTGGTGCACTCTTCAGCACTGTTTTGGTAAGATCCAACAGCTAGTTTTCAAAGACACCCTGCAGACAGAGCCTCTAGAGAGCATTCGGAGAGCTTTCGGAATGAGAATCGAGCATGCATCTTCAACTTTTTCAAGGAAGAGCTGAGGCAGCCTAGTTTACATATTTTAATGCTTACTTGTTAGTTAGTATTCGAATTTGTAATTAATTAAGTGTTGTAATAATTAGTTGTAGCTAGTTATTCAATTTGGTTATGTAATAATTAGTTTAATTAGCGTAACTAGTTTGCTAAATTCATTCGGACCCTCCGTCGAGAAGGCATATGTTGTAATAAGGGTGCATGTGTGTGTGCATGTCTTCCAACCCCTATTTCTTTCTCCCTTTTACTTACCCATTTTCAATGGTTAGTTTAGGGTCACTTTCAAATTAGCATCCTTATGCTATACATGTTTGCATCCATTCATCTGTCTTGCATGCACCGGGCTCAGCCCATCATACTAACTGCATTGTATTTTAATTCCAATTTGAATACATGTATCAAACTATTGCATTTCACATGCCATCTTAGAATAGCCGAGCTATTTTAGATGCATTTTCGTATGTGTTGCATTAGCCATCTTAACATGAACTAGAGTCATGCATGATTTCTAACTAATTCTCTGTTTTGGCTCAGAGTACACTATGAGTGTTTATACTTTAGCATCTTGCATGTGTGTTATTGATTGCCATGAAAGCATGCTTGCCATGAAGCTAATTGCTTATGTGATATAACTACCCGAATGCGTGTGGGTGAAGGTTAGATTGCTTGAATTGGAACAATTCATTGAAATCCTCGATTTAGCCTACTTGCGAGTAGCAAACTTCAAACTATTTTCAAACAAACAAATATGTAATGTTTTGTTCCAACTTAGGCGATCTAGTCTATACTTGTATGCTGTGCGCATCACATAGTAATTCTAGGCTTAATAACCGAAATAAGAGCACATGTGTTTTCAAAAACAAGATATCATGCTTAGTACAGGTCGATCCTTTGATCGGGCGAGCGAGGGTGCTCATTGCATGACCTTCCCTTCTCGTACCCAAGTTCCCGAGCCGAGACAACTTTGGTGATGACGGACACGTGGCGTTAGGCACGAGTCAGGGTTTCCTAAATTTTTTTAAAATAAAATATTTAGGTGGCAACTCTGTATCTGGCAAAGCAGTCCATGTTTGGCACTTCTTTATAAAAATCAGTTTTCTAAAACGATTTGCCGGATTTGGACTCTTTGGTGATTTATCAGTCTAGCATTGCACTTTACGAGATCAGATTCAGAACCGTGACATTTGAGTCCGAACTGTACTAGTAAGCCCAAATGAACAGAACGGGATTTTCCCGGGACATTCGGGCGCATCTACAGAAGGTTATGAAATGAGTACCCCCGCTCACCCGATCAAAAGATTGGCATCTACTAATCATGATATGTTGTTTTATAAACCTCATGTGTTTTTATTCCGGTTATTAGCTAACTTTACTATGTGACGCACACAAGCAAGTATAGACTACATCACAAGAATTAGAACATTTTAAGTCATGTTTGTTTTCGAAAATGGTTTGAATTTGCCACCCTCATGTGAGCTTAAAGATGTGGATTTGCCACCTCAAGTGAGCTTAAAACATGATTTGCCGCAACAAAGTGGGCTTAAAACTTACATTCGTTAAATTGTTCCAATTCAAACAACAAAGCCTCCATCCACAGGCATTCATGCAATTTAGCAAGTAAGTACATAGCCTCATGGCAAGCATACGAAACATGGCAATATGGCAATCATACTCATGCAAGTATGCTAAAGCATAAAACTCACCGAGTACTCCAAGTCAAAATAAAAACTAGTTAGAAAAATGCATGATTCCTAACTATGTTAAATGACTAATGCAACACATGCAATATGAAATTAAATAGGCTCGGCTACCTAATCATGGTATTTGCAACACTTTGATAGCATGCTTTGAAACACATATTCAAAGAAGTATTGAAATTGACAATGTAGTTTGAATGATCCGCCGAGCCTCGGTGCATGCAATGCAAATGAATAGATGCAAATATGCAAGCATAAGGTATGTTAATCAAAACGTGTCCCTAATCTAACCATCGAAAGCAAATAAATAAAAGGGAGAAAGACGTAAGGTTGAAAGACATGCACACACGCACGCACACTTATTATAACATTATGCCCTCACGAAGGAGGGTCCAAATGAATAAGCTAACTAGCTACACTAATTATTACAAAATGAAACTAATTAACTATTCTAAGCTAATTAATTACAACGAATCAAAATTGAATAACTAGTTACATTAACTAATTAAGTACAACACTTGAATTGAATAATTAGCTACGTTAACTAATTAAAGCAATTAAATGGCCTCAAAGGCGAGGAAGGCATGCATGCTCGGTTGGTTTCCTCCCAAAAATCCACCGCCTTGCCATCGAACGCCTCAGTTTGCACTCACTTGAACACCAACAGTGTTGCCAACTTCCAAAACATCTCTACTCCAACTCAGGAACACACTTGTGCAAAATTTCATTTCTGGCCGGTCGGCTACCAATGGTGGCTGTCGGCTACCATTGGTGGCCGGTCGGCCATACTGGTGGCCAGTCAGCCTCCCATTTCCTGAACTTCTCTTTTCTGCTGCAACAGAGAGCAAACAAAGACAAAGCAATGTATTCTCATGGAGTGTATGTACTGCTACTCTCCTTGTCATCACACAAGTTCAAAGGAGTGTAGCTCTTGGCTCTCAAACCATCAACCAAGCATTTTCATGCATAATGGCCAAGGAACCAAGCTTGTACAAGCTTAATGAATGCACAAACAAGACCAAAACAACCACCACCCTATCATGCATGATCAAGGGTAATGGTGACCAAGAAAAGTGGCACGTTTCATCACTTTGAGTATGAAACGTCCCATTTTTCTCGTGTTCGAATTAACGTCTCATTTGAACACATGCAATGCAACACAAAATATGCTTATCTTGCCTCTTTTACTTGTCATGTTTTATTTACTCATTTTAGATTACCAATCCATTCTTTAATTGATTAGTCCAAAAGGTGAATATCCTCCATTGGAAAGGGCTTAAATCACAAGTACCTTGAGCATGAAAGAGGCCTCATGCTGTTGGTAATGAACTCCCGAAGGAATTAAACCATTAGACATGAGGGTCTCAATTCCACACTCAAGCCAACAAGGGGTTCAAATCCTCTTTCAAAACAAATGAAAGAGTAAAGAATAGAAGGAGGTTGCAGAGATTTCAGTGCTGAAATGAAGTGCAAGATGACACTAAAACATGAAAACAACTCATGCAAATCATGTTTGAAAGCCTAAAACATTAAGCTAGTGAAAGAAATTGCACTACAACCACACAATACAAGCCTTAACTGAATTGACCAGGCCAAAACAGAGCCAAAACAGGTCAAAACAATGACTAAAACATGCTGAGATTAAGGTACAAAATGCTAGAAAAACATGCTTACATGTTAAGCTATCTAGGCTTGCAAACAAGACACAAGCAGGGGAGGCTACCCCCTCCAATTTTGGATTTCAAAACATGTTTTCCACCACTGAAATAACTTTGAATTTCAGTGGTTTAAAGGGCCAAAAAGTTTGATGTGAATATGCTAAAAGATGGCACAAAAGCTCACAAAATAAAGCAACAAGAATGATGGACTTACCTTTTACACAAAATGACCTCAAACCATCATGTTAAGACTCAAAAATCAAAGTTTTTTGTAGTTGAAAACCAGGCCAAAAACAGTATAAAAAGATGGCAAAACAAGTAGTCAAAACAAAGCCTACAAGGTAAGTCTTATACCTCCTGAAGCACAACAGTAAACAGCCATAATTTCAAGCTCAAACCTCCTTCCAAAAGCTCAAACTAGGCTCCAAGGGACCTCAGCTCCAAGGTGGTTAAGTTTGGTTAAGAGTTAGCGTGCAAAGGTGTAGAGAAAACTAACTACAAAGCACAAAACAAGAAGAGAGAGAGAGAGAATTCTAGAGAGAGAGAGAGAATTTTGATCCAAAATGTCTAACCCTCCAAAATGGGAGAGGACGCCCCCTATATATAGAAAATCAAGATTAAAGCTTGTATTCATCTCTCCATACACGTGTATGGAGATGCACTTCAGTGAACAACAGCTGGCACAACTGGCAAACAAATATCTGAAAAAGGAGAAAAATGGCCGCGGGCCATCAATCAATGTGGCCAACCGGCCACCACTGATGGCTGGCAGGCACAAGCCATGGCCGATGGATTGTGGGGATGGTCGACAGGCCACCCTCTCCTCCAGACTTGAAACAACAAGCTCTTGGTCCTCAACCAAGCACAAAATAGACAAGTTTAGAGGCTCAAAGGCAAGGCGCTCGACCGAGAACTTTAGGCATTCAAAACGAACACGAGCATGCAAAATCATCGAGTGTTCAAACGATGACGTTCAAGTCTTGAGGACGGTCAAAAATAGGTTGTCTACACTCATGGGCTTAGAGAAGTATTCTCTGGAGAAGGGATCTTCTGAAAAAAGGACTGGGTTGGGTAGTAGACAATGGTTAGAACATTGATCCGTTTAAAGATCAATGGATTCCTACAATTCATAATGAGATGATAGGGCGAGGAAGGGGTTGTTTTTTCAGCTATTTCACAGTGGCTCATCTTATTGAACAAGAATCTAGAACTTAGAGGGAACCTTTGGTGAGGTCCATTTTTTCAGCTCACATGGTTCCTCATATCTTGAATATTCATATTCCACAAGTTCTTACTATTGATCGTGTAGTGTAGGCCTGTCAACGGATCGGGTATAACCCGAATCCGATCCTAATCCGATCCGATTAATCCGGTCCATTTATGCAAATCCGAATCCGAATATCTGTTTAACCCGTATCTGTGTAGCCCGATTTTAAACGGGTCGGACTCGGATAAATCCGATCCAATCCGTTTGTACTCACAGTTAAGACAGGTTTCTATTTTGCTCTTAATGGAGAAAGGTTCTTAGTAATAGAGATTCTAGGGTTGAAAATGAGTGCTAGAAAAAATTATGGTAACTTAATTTGCCTCCCAAATGGGCCATGTTCATATGGAAGTTTTTGCGTAGAATTTTGCCAGTTGAGACTAATCTTCGTAGGAGACGTATTCTGGTAGATACCGCCTGTTCTAGATGTGGAGAGGATAAGGAAAGTTTTGAGCATTTGTTTTTTTATTGTATTTTCTCTAAGCACAGTTGGAGGGGATCCAGTCTTGGGCTTGATTTTGAAAATGGAGTGCCTTGTCTAGTCCATGATTGGTTGAGGCAATGGTTTTTTCAGGCTCCGAATGATGAGGCAATTTGTGAGTCGGTAAAAATTTTGTGGGGGTATCTGGATTCATTGGAATAAAGCCAGGTTTTAAAGCGAATTAGATGATCCGGGTCACATTCTTAAGCTAGCAAGCATAAAACGTTTTTTTGTTTTGTTTTTTTTTGGGAGTAAAAACGCATAAAACGTTTAGCATTTTGCAGCAGTTTGACTCCATCGATCAATGTGGTGGGCTGGTCGGTTTTAATTGGATTTGTCGATTATTTATTTTATTTGTTTATTTTGAAAATGGTTATGTAAATTATTTATGATAGAAATTAAATTAAATTGCTAATTATAGGGATAAATTATAAATATACCCTTGAGATTTAATTAAAATATGAATCATCCCTATGATTTTGAAAATTAGATTCCACCCTCTGAGGTTTTTAATTTCATAACAAATCACAATTTTTATTAGTAAATTATCAAGTCAATCAACAATTTTTAATGATGTTAAAAATATATTTCAATTAATAATTTAGGTAATTTTATTATTGTATAGGAGAACAATTATGAATTTCATTTTTTTTGTTAATTCTGTTAAATAAAAAATTCTAATAAGGGAATATTTATAATTTTTCAAATCACAAGAAATCATTTATATTTTAAGCAAACCTCAAGGATCTATTTATAATTTATCCTAATTATAGTTATATTTTTCTTCATAAAAAATAAAGAGTTTGTTTATAAATTTATACTTGTTATCTAGGTTAATTAAAAAAAAAATATTCAAGATTTCACGTGTTTTTCAATTTAAACCTCAGAATTTTAATTTTGATAAATTAAACCCTAAAATTTCATCTGTACTTTAATTCGGTCCCTCCGTCCATCTCCATCATATTAAACGAACAAAAATCTAGACAGAATTTTAAATTCAAACCCACATGTTCAAACACTTATATCTCCTTCGTCGTAACTCCATTTCACCTCATTTTTGCGTCGTTAAATTCACCTTATGACCTAATTTTCATTCCACTCTCCATATGTCTTGTTCCACATATTTTTACTTGCCGTCATGACCTAATTTTCTCTTCTTCTTCTTCTTCTTCCTCTTCTTCTCCCCCCTCCCTCTCCCTCTCCCTCTCTTTGAATCTAACGACAAAATGAAGTGAAACATAATTACAACAAGAGAGATATAAGTACTTAAACATGTGAATTTGAATCTAAAAATTTTATTCAAAAAAAAAATCTTAATTTTAGCCACTTTCTTTCAACTTTTAATTATCTTCTCAAAAAACTTCCAAGTGTCCATGCTCAACCCGTAACATACTTGGAGAACCTTACATTATTCTAGAGATGGCAATTTGAAACCGGCCCGACGGGGACTCGATCCCCCGACCCCGATTAGAACGGGTTTTTTCCGAAAATTATCCCCATAGGGCCGGGGATGGTATTGAAAATTGAATCTTCGATAATTTTCGGGCCGGGGCCGGCAACGGGGATAGATTTCCCTGCCCCGCCCCGCCCCGACCCCGCCCCGGATTATCCCCGACAATTGCCCTGAATATTCCCCGAATATTCCTAAGAGATACATATGTTTTGAGTCTGCTCTCTAGTCATTCACATTCTCATATTCTCTCAGCCTCTCTCTCTTCTCTCTCTCTCTCCCCCTCTGCGCGCAGTGCAGCTACTTATGAGTCGTCCGATCTCCCTTCTCCTCCGACCGATCTCCCTCCTCCTCCATCATCTTCGGCTGATCTCCGTCCTCCGCTGCTGCTACTACTCACGGCATCCTCCTCCGTCATCTCTCATGGGCCGGCCTCCTCCTCCGTCGCCTCTCACCTCTCCCTCTCTCTGCCATGACAGATCTGAGAAGATCCCTCCGCCACCGTCGATTGCGTCCTCCTCTGCCAGATCTGTCTCTATCTTTTTCTTTTCTTTTTTTATTTTTTTTGTTGATGATGTTGTAGTCTTTTCTTCTTTCTCAGCGGCCAAACATACTAATACTAGACTTGGCTTTCAAATAATTTGTGTTTGATGCAAAACTGTTTGTCCATGCCTTGATAAGTTGATGATGTTGTTGATGAATTTTTTTTTTTTTTTTTTGATGGTATTGTTGCCGTTGATGTCTTTGTTGATGAATTTTTTTTTCTTGGATGATGTTGCTGAATGATGAGTACGGGGATTTTTCGGGGTCGGAGAAACCCGATCCCCGTTGGGGGGCGGGGGTGAGGGGAGTGATGCGTTCCCTGTCGGGGATCGAGACCGGGAACGGGAATTTTTGTAGTTTCAGGGATCAGGGATGGGGAGGGACCCCGGCCCCGCCCTGCCCCATTGCCATTCCTACATTATTCCATTCAAATTGTAGAATCAACACATAAATACCAGTTTGTTGCAAGTTGCAACATAATTATAAAGACGCAGGATAGGAGTACAAACTAGGTTTTATTTTATTTTATTTTATTATATATATAAAGACAAGTTGGATTTAGACGATTTTTTTTACTAAAAATCACAAAAAGATAAAACAAGATAAAATAATTAATAAGACAAAATATCACATCAAATCTATAATCATTTCACTTTTTTTTTCTCACAAATATCACATTTAATTACAAAAAAATCCAACCATCTTTTCAAAAACAAAAATTTTAACCTACTGAAATAGTTAAAAACTAAAATAACCTATAAAAATAATCAACTTTTCAAACAAGGCCAAAGATATATTGTTAACAGAGACGCCAATGGAGTGCAACTCATACAAATTTACATTTAAAAATAAATAAAAAAAATTATTCACAAGTCTCAACAAAATCCGAAAATGGGTTCATGAGGGAATAACCCTTCCGAAAACCAATTATAGAAAAAGGATAATAATCGACTCAAAATTGGGCACTTTCTTTCAACAAAAATTCTTCTATTCCGTTCACCCCAAATTAACCACATCAACGCCAATCTATGCCTCCATTTGGAAAGTGAATTGACTTTTTAACTTTTTAACCTTTTTTTTTTAACTATTTTAACCTAGGCTAAACAGTTTAATTTGAAAATAATTTTTTAACTTTTTTGATTTTTTTGTGAGAGAAGAGTGTAATAATTATGGATTGGATGTGATATTTTGTTTGTTATAACTAAAATAGCCTATTTTGTCTTTTGTGACTAAAATAGCCCGAAACTAACTTGCCAAACAGACCCTATATATTGTTTGTTCAATGACGGACTGCCACTTCTTAGAACCACTGGTACACAAAATCCGTCAAGAATATCTTTGACGTTTACCGTTTTTAAAAAAAAATTATTATCAAATTTAAGTAAAAACTTCATTTGATATTGAGTGATGCAATAGAGAATTTTAAATTTTCGTCTAAATACTGATCGATCGACTAGTGTAAATTGTCCAAATTCTGAAAGACTTTCTATAGTAAATTGCAAGGAAGTGGATGTCGGGAGGGACAACCTGCCAATCATCTGATGCTCCTGCATACATGCGAAGCTAACAGCTATTTATAGTAATTTGATAAAAGGCTCCAGGTATTCTCAATTTGACAAAAAAAACTTTAAGAAATTCTCAATTTGATACTAGTTTGATATTAACATTGAAGCACCAAAACTAAACTTTTTTCATCAAATTTAAATTTGATGAAAGAACAGAGTAAGCGTTGGAGACTTTGACGAAAGAACAGAGTAGGCGTTGGAGACGCTCTCACAGGGAAGAAACAAAGTTCAAAGAGCTTCAAAACTAAAGCACACTCAAAACATTATTTTAACTTTTCCAAACACTACTTCCATGTGTGGAAAAGATCCATAGAATCTGTTTGCTGAAGTTTTCTTGATAGATTGGATGTATTAAAGAAGTTAACCAAATCGAACATCCATGTAAGGACAGAATGAATGCCAAACTTTCTCCCACACCCCACTTAAGCGTGAGCCTTGTGTACTAAATTGTCTTCTTTTATATATATATATATATATATATAAAGGGGAAAGAAAAGAAGAAGAAATTAAAAAGGTCAAACCAAGCTTCCCATCTTACTAATTTGAGTCATAAGTTGCAATTAGCATATCGAGTGATTCAATTCCTAGAGGCAAACAAAGAAATTGAAAAAGTAGAGGGTTCTAAACTCGTTAGAAGGAATCCAAATTCGGTTATGTTACACTGACTTATTTGATTCTATTCAATTGTATTATATCTATCTTCATTGTTGTTGCACATCTCTCACTCAAACTAGACAATAGGCAGCAACATCATCCAAACGACCATCACTTTTCCATGGTCTGCCTCAGTTCCATTTTTTTCTTTTTTCCTTTCACCTTAGTTTTTTATCCCGGAACATAGAAAAGGGGAGAACAGCATTTCTAGTATTGAATACCAAAGCCCATACAATTTGGAACCCGAATGATTTAAGCATAGTTTCTAATGCACTAATTACTAATTTGAAAACTTTTTCCCACAGATATAGTTATTTAACCCAAAAAAGGGAAGGAATGTGAGGTTTCAGCAACAAAACATACATCTAATGCATAGGTTTTAACACCCTGATTTCTAAACAACACAATAATCTCATAAATATAATCAACTACCAAGACGAAAAGACAACAGAAGAAGAAACAGGGATGAAGTTTAGCTCGGAAACACCAGCCAGTCTCATGGTTTTTGCTGACAAAATCTACTGCTTTAATGCTTGTGATGAAGGAGATGTTTATCGCCATACAGAATATCTCATTGGCTCCTACAATTGCCTAAGCAACTTTGGCTTTTACAAAGCAATGCACAACTGTCTAATGATTTGGACAAAGCCACTACTGATCTACCTAATACCACCAATAAACAGATCTAATGTAAGCAGGTCTTCGCGTGATGATTTAAACAGGCAACAAAATCCTGGAACATATTGGCATCCCAATTATACTTATTAGACAATTAGAAAATTCATTACTTGAGTTAAAACAGCTTAATTCTAATATATATACACACAAATGCTGATCAAGGAAATTGAAAACTGGAATAAATTCAAACCTCATTGAGAGGCAGCAGCCATTATAGCTTTCTGCAATTCGCTCTCTACATCACTCGCCCGATTCGCATTCTTCTTCAATTCTTTCCTCCCATTCTCTTCCCCGCCGCTCTTCTTGCTCTTCCACTGCTCAAACTCACCAGAACTCTCCATCACAGGTGACACCTTTTTCGCCACATTTTCACTGTGCCCACGCCACTTTCCGAATCTCATCTCCTCCAATCTCTGCTTTATCTCTCTATTCTCCACCTGCAAAACCTCCAATTCTCGGGTCACCGAGAGACACAAGCCCTTCAATAGCTCCAAATCACCTAAATTACTCTCACTATTCTTCACCTTCACTTCCTTCGTTTCCTTTACCTCATCAACCCTCTCTATACCAATCTTATTCACAGTTAGGAAAGGCAATTGTTTCCTGATATCAGAAGGAAAATTGACCCCCCAACGGAAATTCATCGCAACCCGCTTCGTCACCGGCAATGCGGTCCTCGCCGTGACAGCAATTCCGGACAAGAGTGAGTCTTTAGACTCCAGAGTCAAGTCCTTCCAGGCCAGAGGTCGCTCGAGCGGAACAAACCCTATTGAAGTGGCGTCGAAATTGAATTTGGAATTAGGGTTTGAGGAATGGGTGGTTTTGGAGAGAGAGAAATCACCGAATTGGGGCTTGAATTGGAGAGAGAAAGACGGGGGAGAGTTAGGGTTTTGAGGGGAGACAGTGAAGTGGGCGGAGATGATGAGGGGGGAGTTGTGTGGGGAGCCGAAGAGGCTGATTCCGGATTTGAGAGTGAGGGAGAGAGGGGTAGTGGTGGTGGTGGTGGTGGGGGAGTAGGAGAGTTTGAGGGAAGGGCCGGAGGGGAAGTTGGAGCGGAGAGATAAGGAGAGGTTGGAAGGGTCTGTGGCGGAGATGCCGGAGAGGAAGGGGAGGCCGAAGACGGTGATGGGGACTTTGGCACGGAGGAGGAGTGGGTGGTGGTGTTGGGATTGGGGAGTCTGGTCCTGATCTTGAACTTTCAGCGAAAGCTTCATCTTTCTCTTCTCTCTCTCTCTCCCTCTCCAGAGACTCTTCTCTTTCGGCTTTTGCGTCCCCGTCTTTGTTACCCTAGGACACACCACATAGTGCATAGGGTGAACGTACCAAATAATTTTTTACGTATGCCCCGTTTTCACAATTTGACTATTGTAGTTAACTTTTTAATTATTTTAATTTAGTTATAAAATTTATGATTGGAATGATATATAGAATTTTTTTTTATAATTGATTTGATAAGTGTATAAGAAAATATAAAATAATTATAATTTAAATGTGATATTTTATTTTATTAATTATTTTATTTTATTTTATTTTTATTAATTATTTTAATAAAAAAATTAAAAAACTTACATCCAAACAAGGCCATATTTCCAATGAATTATACTCGGCTCCATTTATGTGGTGTTTTGAAAAATTAGTAAAAAATTGACTCTTTTAATTTTTTTGTAATTTTTTATGTAAAAAAAATTAAAAAGTCAAAAAAATAATTTCTTGCGAACTTTCCAAATTGCCCCTATGCCTAAGTCATTTTGCCTTAATTTTTTTTTTCCTTCTAATTTTGCTCATGTACGAATCATGTTTGTTTAAGGGGTTGTTTGGGATGTTCTAAATAAATATATTTTTTATGAAATATGGGTTAGGTTTGAAGTGATGTGGTAGAGAGGTAATATAACTTAAATAAGATGATGTAAGTTAAATAGGATAGTAACTTTTTAACTTTTTGATTTTTTTTTGAAAATGCCAAACTTAGCCTAAATCAACTTGATAAAAGAAGTGCAATATAACGGACTTTAGTTGCGGAATAAACAAAGTTTTAAAAAACAATTCTAATCGTTACGTAATGTCGTTATGTAATAATTGTGATGGTTATTATCACTTATTACGATTGTAACAGTAGTCTGATAGAAATTTACATATGTAATTATCGTTTCAGTGTTATATAATGGCCGTAGCGGTACTGTAATAGTCCATTACACACGGTTACACCCTTTTATAATATTATAAACAACTTCATTTTCTAAAATATATATATATATAAGAACAAATAATCAAGTAACCCAAGTCTTAAAAAAAAAAAAATAAATAAAAATCTTATATGAATTTATTTTCTTTATAATTTTTTTAAAAATTTTATTTCATTATATTAGCATGTAAAATAAAAAATATATAAACAATAGTTTTATTTATTTTTATAATTATTTTATTTCGTACTTAATTATAAATATTTTTTATTTTGTTATTATAATGTATTGTCTAAAAAATGTCTTTAAAAAACTCAAAAATATTTTTTTGTTTATGACACAATTTTTATTTTTACAATCATTTTATTTAATACTTAATAGTAAATAATTTTATTTATTTACCTGTAAAGTGTTGTCTTAAAAAATGTCTCAAAAATAATTTTTATTTATGGCACAATTTTTATTTTTATTATCATTTCATTTAATAATTGTGAATATTTTTTATTCAATTAGTTCAAGTACTAGTCAAAAATAATTTGTAGACATTTAAAATCAGTCATTCCTAAAATCATTAACTATTGAAATAAAATGTAACAAAATCCTTTTATAGTGATTGGAAAATGTGAAATATATTGGATTACACTTAAAAATTAACAAAATTTGATCAAAATCTATTTTAAATCCTAATAAATGTGATTATAGAAGGAGGAAAAAAAAAAACATATGCGTATCGGTAAGTTTTCTTCAAATTGTGTAAAAAATTAAAAAAAAAAAACACAATTCCAATTACAACAATCGTTACGCTACGACTTCTATATTCCGCAACCGCAATCGCTTTTTAAAGTTTTGGGGATAAATAATATCTGAACTATTTGATTAAAAATAATGTGTATCATATTTATTTTGTTTGGAGATTAGATATCTAAAAAAATTATTTTAATCAATCTCATATCTAATTAAAAGATCATGAAAACTGATAATTTCTCAAAAATCATTTTATGCTTTTCAATTGTTTACAAGGGAAAGCTATGGTGTGCACATACCATATGCACTCTATATAAAATCTTATAATATTAACAAACAAACAAAAAATTGCATAGCATTGTCGTAAATTAGTATGATAAGATATTTAAAATTTTCTAATTTATGTTATCAAAGTTTATATTTGAGTTACCATATTTTTTGTTACGTTAATTTGTAACGAGATTATGTATTTTATAATTTATAAAATTTTATAATAAAGTTACGCATATTTATGAGAGGATGCATAGGTTTACAATGGTAAAACCATCTCTAACCTAGGCTCAAATCTTTATCAAATTTAAATTTGATAAAAATTTGATAAAAACGGTGTTTCAATCCAAAAACGTTGCTGTCAAAAACGTTAGAAAAGCCATTTGGCAAGTGCCAAAAACGCACCTGTAAAATTACAAATTAGGGCCTATGAAAAATAAATAAATAAATAAATCTTTTATGTTGGGTAAGGGTATTTTGATCATTTTAATTTGATTTGACACCATAAATAAATATTAAACTAAAAAGTAAAAAGTCAACTTTTTACTAACTTTCCAAATCACTTCCAAAAAAGCCAAAAAACTTGATAAAAAATCAAAAGTCAACTTTTTACCAATTTCTCAAAACAATCCATAGTCTTACTTTTTTCATTAAAGCCTTACTTATTCATCAAATCAAGAGAATGTTTAATTTTTTTTATCAAATCTCGCAAATGATTGTTTGTGGACAATTGAATGGATGACTGGTCGATTAACTAGATGGATGATCGGCAAAATAATCAAGTAGATGATTGAATTGAAGAAAATTTATATGAGGCCGGTTGACTAATTATTTGACAAATATTAAAATTTTTACCTTGAAACACTTGATTTGATGTAAAAATTTTAACCGAAATATTTACTCAAATTTATTGGGCTAATTATGTTGAAGTTGAATACGATTTGTAACATGAAATTTCAAAACAAAATGATTGTTGGTATTTCGAATCTGACCCAATTGTATATGTAGTTTCGTATAGGCCACACTAGTTACATGAATTCATTATCCTACCCCATAAATAAAGGGAATTTTTTTTACCATTGATGTGCGACATCGCCGTCGCCGATCTATCACCCTGATCGCCTGCGTTGCGCCAATCACTGTGAAATATGGCGACAACTTCGACTTCAACGGCAGCACCAGGCGGCGGCGGAGGAAGAAGCGGCGAGCAGCAGCAGAGAAGGGTCAGCAAAAGCGATGGTAGCGGATCAAATTTCTCAGGCCGTTCAATCCACCTCCAATCTCCTCCACCTCATGCAACAATCCTCTCCTTCCCAGGCACCTCTCTCTCTCTCTCTCTCTCTCTCTCTCACACACACACACACACGATTTTGATGAAATCTCAGTTTAATTCTATCGTCTGAGTCGTTCTTGAAGAAATAGGGTCCATTTGTTTTTTGTGCTGTTTTTATGATTTTTTGCTGTATTGGAAAAGTGAATTTGAGCGTGTGTGGGAAAAAGAACTGGTTCTATTAACAGTCCAGTGAAAAATTAGAAATTTGTGGTAAGGCATGGATTAAATAGTGAAGTTGATTGGTGGTGCAAATATAAATTCTTTTTCATGTATAGAGCTACAAGTAAATTTTTTTGATTTTCTGTTTAATGCATTGTCCATCTATCAATTCTCAGTTCCGTAATCTTGATGTGAATTGCTCATTCTCACCATTAACAAGCGTACTTGAAGACATTTAGGTTGTGTTTGGATTTATGGATTTGAAATTACAGGATTTGGCACTATTCATTCATTCAAGGAGAATAACTCATTTTTTGAATTTGATAATTTAGATATGGATTAATTTGAGAGCTTTGTAACCATGGATTTGAAATAAATAACTATGTAAAAGTAGTTATTTGAAATCCTTAATTTTTCTTCTCTTTTAGTTTCTTAGTCTACCTATAATAACTACATTTTTATAAAATTCAACTTTAAATCCCTTTATTTGAAATTCATCTATCCAAATGGAAGCTTAGTTCTTACAAGTTTTTATAAGAACGTTAATTTTTATGTATTTGCCACAATGGTAACTAACTACTGTGTGTGATCACTCAAATCCATTGTCTCATTTACAGGCCCAGTTAATAAAGCTTCCGAAGAACCTTTTGGCTAAAACCTCTACTATTAAGAACACTGGGCTGGTACATAGTTCCTCTGAATGATAATGAACTTCTACTACGGATGTCTCTTCGAAATAATTTCCTTATAATATCTTTGCCGCTGTCTTATTTGATGCAGGTGTTAGAGCAGATGCCTCGGGTAATATCATCTTTGGATGCACATATGGAGAATGGATTGCAAAGGTTGCTTCCTGCAACCCTTTTTCATGTTATATTGTATCATTGACATTGAATAATTGATATCTTGCTGAAAGCCACTCTCATTTTAAGATAAACCTTCTATGTCGCCATATAATTGTTGAGTTGCATTTGTCGACTACACAAGACAAAATCTTCTTTCTCGTTATAGTTTTAAGTTCTTATGACAGAATGAAAAACAATGTAATTTGAGAGAGAGAGAGAGAGAGAGAGAATGTGAACATTGTGCAAAAATGTATGCTTATAAATTTTGATGCACCATAATCTGCTCTAGGGCTATAAAACTACAATTGGTTTTGTGAATAAGTTGATCATGTTCATGAACTGTTTTTTCCTTGACATGCTCTAGTGAAAAAACTGAGATACAAACAATTAGATGAGAATATGAATTGTGCTCAACTAGTTCTATCATGTTGTATTGTTTTATTTTTGAAGCTCATGCTTGTCGCTATATGGATGATGAAATTAGTTTTAGACCTTAGAGTAATAACTGATTATGTTCCATTTCATTTCATTCATCTTTTGTCCGATTTCTTTCTCTTAGTTTCTTGATGATCCTATCCCGCATTCTAAAATTTTCCAAGGGAACAATATCACACGAGGGGGGATGTGATTTTTGGACTCAAGGAAAAAAAAGAAGTGTTGATGCATATGTCATAAGAATATATAAATAATTTTGATAGCTAAGGAATTGAAATAATTAGGTATTTAAAATGTGTTTACATTTGTAAATTGCTCATCATGTATTTTTGTTACACATGCTCAGTTTTTGTTATGGTCTTTTGACAAAAAATGATTAATTAACTCCTTAAAGCTAATGAAGTCCTTAAACTCCCTGTGGATGTCTTGTATCAGTTAAACTATTGTGAATTTTCTATTCATGTTTGAGAGTAGAATGAAACTGGAAAACACGGATTTGTCTTAAGACTCTTGATCATCGGCTCAATGCCTATTAATCCAATAAGTTAATGTTACACTAGTGTTAGTGTATTAATTTGCTTAAATGCATCCCTTCTATGATTAGCTTGAAGCAGGTTGCTGACAACATTTAGATATGAGACCACCTTTATTTACTGAAAAAATATGCAGAAAGATTGTATTATTGGTCTTCTTTCTTCTCCAATCTAGCCAACTGATTGTGAAGTATTTGTGTCTCATAAAGAACTTATAAAAACACACGTGTCAATGCCCTTGCGTCTTGAATTTGAGTTGCTGCAGCATTTGACATCTTGAATTGTGAACTGCATTTTGTATTTCTTACTTTTTACATTTTATATTTTATTTTTTATGACCGGGTGTCCGAGCCAGCTTACGTTCACCTCGACTAATCCCGGGACCTACGCAAAGCGCCCCCTGCATGTGGATCAGACAAGTCTTGGGCAAAGTCCATGGCCCCAAGGAGTTGATAGTACCTAGTGGAAGTTGATCCTAAGACTTACATTACACAAAATAGGGTGTGGGTATTAGATGCGGGTGCGTATCTAGGAGTTGGACACTTCAAAATTAAAAATTGAGGATACATGCATATGGATCCAAATTTAGATATGGGTACGAAGATACGGTAAATAGTTATTTTTTAAATATATTTGTTATATAAAGATGAGTTAAATAGTTATTTTTTATCTTGCGTATTATTTTTATCAATAATGTTTTTAATTTATCTATATAATTTATTTTTAATTGACATATATATATTATAAATAAGAAAAGTATAACAAATAAGGAATAATAAAATATGTTAAAATAAATAAAAAATAAAAAATAGATGATTTATTTTATAGATTTTATTAGATTTTTTTATTATATATGATTTAATTAGATTTATTATTATATAATAAATTATATGATTTATTTATTATATGTTAAAAGGGGGGAGGAGGAGAGAGAGAGAAGAAAAAGAAGAAGAGAGGATGAAGAAAAGAAGAGAGAGAGAGAGAAGAAGAAGAGGAGATCGAGGGAGATGAAGACAGAGAGAGAGAGGAGAGGAGATCGACACATAGACACAAATCAACACACAGGGAAGTTGATTGACACAGACACACAGATCGGCGACCAGGTTCTCACCTTGCTCTCTTCTCTTTTGTTTCTTCTGAACATAGCCATAGCCATATCCTGCACCTGCACCCGCACCCGCACCCGCACCCGCACCCGTACCCGTACCCGCTTCGTGTCGTGTCGACACGGGTACCTCTGAAATTCTGAAGAGTCTATATAACGTAGCCTGAGACTTAGAGGGACCACACCTCTAGACCTCAAGCTGCATCCGCTAGGCCAACCCTTTGGGGTTATTTTGTATTTTTCACTTGTAAAGGTGAACGAAGTAGTTTGAGTTTAAGTGGCCCCATTCCTGAGGATTCCACTTTGGTAGTTTGGTGTGATTGCTTGTATGATGAAGCACAATTTGGGGATTGAATCAGATAAGCACTACAAAAAAATTTGTTTTTTGCGACGGTAAGCGGCCGTCGCAAATGCTCCCTGAACCGTCGCTAATACCTTTTGCGACGGTAATCTGGTTTTTTGCGACGGGAGGAGGGGGTCGCGACAGATGGGGTTGCAAAAGTTATTATTATTATTATTATTTTTTGTGAGGAAAAGCTGAAATAGATGATTACCATGAGCAAGATCCTATTTCGATTCACTGATTTCTTGAGATACAAAAAGTCAGTCCAACACCAGAAATGAACGTTGTATGTTCATAATACTTCTTGGCAGATCAGGTGTAGTTGTTAGTAACATATTAAGATACTGTGCATATATTTCAGTCACGTCAAGCTTGAACCTGTCAAACCTATATACTCTTGTTGATGAAGACATATATGGTGGTTTGCTGTGCATGGAGAGAGTTTTTTGAGAGTGAGTTCTCAATTTAAAAGGAAAAAGGAAAACCCACTTTTGTTTACTGATTTGTCTATATAATTTTGAATTACTGGGCATTTTGTTTATGGTCAGTTGTCTCAGTTTACTTGGGATTCAATTATTGCAGTGTTCCTCATCTAAAGACTGTAATCCAGCTACTTGCAAATATTGAAAGCTGCCAGCTTAAGTCTTTGTCTAAAGCTCCACTCTCTCAAGAGGTATTAACTATTTTTCTTTTGCTGCTTCTTCTTCTTCTTCCTTTGTGTGCATGCTCGTGCGTGCAGAGCATCTGGTAAGCGCTCTAAATCTGGTGGGTTTAGGAAGAAAAAAAAGAAGAAAGTTAAACTTTCGTTGCTGAAGCATTGTCATCAATAACTTGCAACTTTCAACTTGATTGCTTTAAAAACAAGTTCTTTATTGTTATTATTGTTATTTTTATTTTTACATTACTCCATTTTCAATTGCAATACGCTTTCCAGGAACCAAAACTTGGAGACCAACCATCAGAGGCTGCCTAAACAACAAATCCAGTCTTTGTAGCCATTTTGCTGTAGGCATGGAGGCAGCTGGTTAAGACTAGATAATATATGGACTTGTGGTTGTTTTCATATTTCATTCTTATATGTAGAAGTATAGGCTCTTGTCTTTGTGTTGTTGATGAGTTGACTTCAATTGATGCAATAGTCTCAGTGTACATAAATTAATAACATTTAACTAGAAAAATTATATCCAGTCTTGATTCTTCAAAGCATTTTCTCCACAAGGGCTACAATTTTTTTATATACACATAAATGAGTTTTATATGTACTTATAGTGTTTGTCGTATTAATATGCATAGGCGGTGATATAAATTGATGAAATAAGTCTGGTGATTGTTCTTGTTGAAGTTGAAGGAGTTCCATAACATCTTTAGCATCTGTTTTTCTAAGCCTAGACTATGACAGAGAACTTGAAATTTGGTTCCTTGATAATTTGTAGAAAGTCTATTACCCAGAATTCCAAATGAGAAAGTTGTCGAAAATTCCAAATGCAAGGCGTAAATTTAGGCTTCTTTTGGCAACATGGGTTTGTAGTAAAAAAAATCATTATAAATTGATACATCATTCTCTTTATTTTTTACATATTTTTTCATAAAAAATTAAAAATTTAATTAAAATACTCAATTCAAACGGCCTCGTTTGAGAATAGACTATTTTAGTAACTTTTTGATTTTTTATGAAAAAATATGTGAAAAGTAAAGAGAAAAACAGAATCTTTAATTTTTTTATATAAATTATTAGTTATTTTTATTTTTTTTTAGTGACTTTAAATTAAAATATTGAATTGCCATCTTGTTAATGTGTGGCTCTGAGTGCACAGGGATGAAGCGTCTGGCATTGGTTCTTTGCAAGCATAAGCACCGGCCACCTCAAAGCTCACGAAAAGTTGGTCTACTTGACTTGGAAGGAAACATATATTTCTCACAAAAATGACAAGATAGTAGTCTACTTGTTTGGTTTAAACTGATTTTCTATACGTTGAATTTTTGTTTTGTTTTGTTTTATTATTTTTAGTGATTTTTCAATATTTTAAGTAATTTTTTAATTTTTTTTTATATACCATATGTTTAAAAAATATAATATTTATGATTTTTTTTTTAAATTCACTAAATACAAAAATGAAAATAAAAATTCAATAAGTTTGTATTTATTGACTTCTTTTTTTAAATAATTTTTCACAAATATTTTATTTTTTAATATATTTAAAAATTTAAATTTTTTTAAAAATCACTAAAAACACAAAAAAGGAAAAAGGAAAAATCAAAAAATCAGTTTAAACCAATCAAGGAAAAATAACAAATTATTGTATGTATAGGGGGGAAAAAAATTTCAGATTAATAGTAAACTTTACAAACTTTAATTATTAAGATTTCAAAATTTACCATAAGTATGTAATTATTTTGGGAAAATACTGACTTATAATTTCCATATAATTTATCGTTACATTCAGTACCCTGTTGATTCTGTTTTTTTTTTTAAAAAAAACATGTTTGGCAAGTTATTTTTCCAAGAAAACTTGTTTAAAACAACCCATAATTTATTTTTAAAAATAAAAAAAAATCAGTCGGCACACACTGCAAAAAAACACAAGAAAAATGCAGCATAGTTTTGCAGACTACAAACGACGTCGTTGCACGGCTGCCAAGTTGCCAACTATGCGGAGAGCTCTGCGCCCACGAAAACGAAATCCGCGTTAAAAAAGAGACGCGAGGCGCCATAAAAACCAAAAATTAAAGAAGAGAAGCTCCACTCCATCCAAGCTCTCTCTCTCTCTCTCAACAAACCCTAGCCCCTTATCTCACAGATATACGTACATACCCATCTATATCTATATATATGGCTTCTCTGTTTCTGCCATCGCCTTCGTCTTCTTCAACATCATCATCTTCTTCTTTGTTCTCTCGTTGCTCGTTCAACCACCGGAGCTTCCTTCTCAATGAATCTCGTCCTCGAATAAACAGCGTCGTAAGTTTTTTTCTTTTTTTTCCCGAATATTTCGTGACATTCGCTTGGCTGCTGAGAAAGTGAAGGAAAAAGGAGCGAGAAAATTTTTGCGCATTTATTTTATTACGCTGCTTTGATTGCATCATTGGTTCGTAATTCGTTGGTCGAAGTGGCTTGCATATGCTTAAGGAGCCAGTGCCAAACAAGGAGGCGTAGAAAACTAAAAAAATTATACTGTATTTTGTTTCTTTCATTTTCTCAGCAACCAACCATAGTTTGTTTTTGAATTTTTGTTTTTGATTTCATTTGAGCTCTAAAATGAGTTCAATCTGTTTAAATCTACGCAAGAAGCATGGGGAGAATGTTTTTATCGGAACAAATGTTTTGGTTCGGTCAAATTATGTAATAATTGTTATGCATGTGTGGATGAGTTTATATTTTAAATCCCTACTATATTTTAAAGGAACTACAGGATAAAGTTATTTATTTATTTTTGGGTATATAAGTTGGTTAATCTTCATAAATTGTTGATATGGGTATTTTTGATATTTAGAAATGTGATCTCGGTGAACCATTGAATGGAAAGCCATGTATTCCGATACTTGTTGATGGAGCTCCACCCAAGTTCTTGGCATCCAAGCGTCTGGAGAGTGCATTTAATAGAAACAATACCCGGTTGAAAATTTTCTCTGGCACAGCAAATCCTTCTCTTTCTCAGGTAAAAAGATTTCTTCTTTTTTTTCTCCTAGTTCACTTAATATCATTTCAACATTGGGTGTTTTGGATTCCAAAATTGACACAATCATAGCTGTCTTTGCGGATATTGTGTTAAAAGGATTTGGCACTGCAGAAGATTCAAATATTACTTCTTGTGCAGTGTCTGGTCTTTTAGTCAGCTTCAGTAAGCCTTGAATCCCAGGCGCTATGAGGTTGATTACATGAAACCATTTTAACCATTCAGCTATATCGGGTACTGTAGTAAGAAATAAAGCAACCTAAAGATTTGAGTGCAATGCATGACATTTGCATTTCCCATGAACCTTACCCGAATCAATTTAAAAAGCACCAAAGATCAGAGCTGGACAGTGTTAATCCTAAATTCTATAAACCCTTATATGGAGCAAAGCATTTTATATGGAGCTTGAGACCAATGTCTTAGATGCAAGGGGGTTCCTAACTGATGTTTTTGTGAGGGAAAAAAAGTACTAAATTTAACTCCATCTAGGTACTCTTTGATTGTTAAAAATTGATGAAAAGTTTCTAACTGGGATTGTCTACTGTTTTGCTTGTTTAATTCTCTTATTTTATCTTGTTTTGTTTTGTGTGTTTCTTTGCTGCCACTTATAGTTTTAGGAGTTTGGTATTTTAGGAGGAACATTGAAGTCATCCATTGGGCTTTTTCCATTTAATAATGTCAATCAAGTACTTTAATGGCACTTGGTTGCGCCTTTGAAACTGCATAAATCTTTGAAGTTCTTGAAAGTAGGATTGTTGTTGATTCTTTATAGGGACTTTGATGAAATGAAATTTTCTTTTGATCATCATTAACTTTTGATGATACTGGTTTCATATCCTTGTGTATGACATCCTCATTATCCTTATTTCAATTATTTTCATCTGTTTTAAAGTTGTGGTTGGAAGAAAAAAATGCAGAGTGTTTGGTTGTCTCTATTTCATGATGCTAATGGTTGTGATGTAGTATGAATTTGTTATTTTGAGCTGCAAATTTTCTTCAATTTTCTGAACCTCCTAATTTTTCCTTTGATTAACTTATTGTCATTTTAATGCATAGGAAATTGCTTGGTACATGGGCCTTGATCTGGGAAAAATCAAAATAAAGCGGTTTGCTGATGGCGAGGTTTATGTTCAATTGCAAGAAAGTGTTAGAGGATGTGATGTGTACTTGGTGCAGCCCACCTGCCCTCCAGCAAATGAAAATCTCATGGAGCTTTTAATAATGATAGATGCTTGTCGAAGGGCATCAGCTAAAAATATAACTGCTGTGATTCCATATTTTGGATATGCCAGAGCTGATAGAAAGGCAAGTTCAATTTAAGGTGCAGATTAGATGATTTTTATGTTATTTTTTGATAAATTAGATGATTTTTATTTTTATTTTTGTAATAGATTTGTGGTCTGAGCATAGCTGAAATGACAGAATACAAACATTGGGTATCTGGCAGACATGTATGTCATGGGTATTTTATGTTCTGATGAGCCTTGCTAGGTGATCTCCTAGTGCAAGGCATGACACTAACCATGATGAGCAATTGTTCAACCACTCTTCCCCTTCTCCCTTCCCCTCCCCCGAACCTAAACCAAAAAAAAAAAAAAAAAAAAAAGACCACATATGTTTTGAGTATGCAGTCATCGTATATTTTGAGTTGGCAATCATCATATATTTTGTGTAGACTGCTGGGAGTGTCCATGAATTCATATTTTTCATTTATACTTTTGTATTCAGACACAAGGGCGTGAATCCATCGCTGCAAAACTTGTGGCAAACCTAATCACAGAAGCAGGTGCAGATCGTGTTCTTGCTTGTGATCTGCATTCCGGGCAGTCCATTGGTTACTTTGATATTCCAGTGGATCATGTGCACTGTCAGGTAATGAGTCCATAACTCTGCATCATTTGCTTTAATCAATTTTACATTCATTGATTATTACATTATTGTTTGTTTATTTAGTCTCTAATTATTTTTTCTTTTGCATGCACTAGCCTGTGATTCTTGACTATCTTGCTAGCAAGACGATTTGCTCTAATGATATGGTCGTGGTCTCACCTGATGTTGGAGGGGTGGCTAGAGCACGTGCTTTTGCAAAAAAATTATCTGATGCGCCTTTAGCCATTGTGGATAAAAGACGGTATGGGCACAATCTTGCTGAGGTAAGTTGCTAGATTTTACAATGATTTTTTTCTGTGTCTTGCTTTCTCTAGGATCCTTTTTTAAGGGTTTGGGTGACTTGCTTACTTATATAATTGTATTCCATTAAATAATTTTGTTTGGGATTTGTTTCAAGGTATCCTTAGATATTGTTGCTAGATAGATCATAGAGAGGGTCTTCCAATGCCCTCTAGTATATATAAGGGTTCCTTATATAGATGTAGGTGTAGTGGATGGTGTGTAGTGGATAGTGATAGTGGTGTAGTGGGTTAGGTTTAGTGGAGTAGGTGAGGTAGTAGTGGTGTAGTAGGTGAGGTGGTAGTGGTGGTAGGTGATGGTAAATTCTAACATATGAGTTGTCTAATTGTGAGCCATCTTAGGAGTGTTTATGTCAGCCTTCTGCAGTTCTTTACCCTGAGCAGTATGCTTGAAACTGGGGCTTTGGAGCTGGCTGATGTCAGGAACCATTGAAAGAAGCTCAATGTCCTGTTAAACTCAAACATTTTTAAGCTGGGTTTTGTACTTCAAAATGTTTTATACTAGTTAACAGGAAATTGGAATTATGTACAATCATTTGTGTTGGAAAGCATTTTATGCTGTGTAAACTGATTATTATTTTAGTACAATCACTTGCTAATGAGTTACATCATTGATGTTGGACTATTTTTTTTGTCAAATCAAAACCATAATGATCCTGTTGTAAGATAGACCATGATTTGATTGAACAGTTGTGCTTTCTCCTTTTTAAAGTGCAGGGATTTGATCGATTATTTACAGTTGTGTTGTGATATCAATGGAAAGAATTGTTGCAGCTCATTGTTTGTTATTCTTTTTCATGAAATTTTCTTAATGTCCATTATTTTAAATGCTATTGTTCAGGTGATGAATCTCATTGGTGATGTTAAAGGAAAAGTTGCAGTAATGGTGGATGACATGATTGACACTGCTGGTGAGTTAAGTCATCTAGATGTAAAAAATCCCAGCTTATAGGCCATTAATTAGGAAGTGATTTCAAAAAGTGAAAATTCAAAGAAAAAGAAACTTAGTTTATCATGCAATTTTCATGGCGAGTTATTAATTTCAATTTCCAAGTGTTATCCATCATGAGCAAATATCCTACCACTTTATGCTCCAAAATTTCTAGACTACATTTGCATTTAAGGCTGGTTAATACTAATTGTCCATCCTTGGTTCCCTCTCTCACGTTTTTTTATTCATATCTTATTTTATTTTATTTTATTTTATTTTTAAGAACAACCTATCTTTGGTTTAGTGTAATATGTTTGTATATATACAGCCATAAGAATATCACATATATTATGAAAACAACTTTTTGTAAGGGCATGATCGTTTGTTATCATGTCTAGTTGTTATGCATCTTGCTCTCCACTTTGCTTTAAATTTTGGGTCTCAAATATGATCATGTCCTTCGGATTGGACTTGAGCTTACAGTCTAGGCAATGTGAAGTACTTTCTATATTTTGTTGTTTCCAATAAATAACCGAGTGTTATTTTGCTTCCTCAGGAGGTTTGAAAAAAAGCACAAAGGTGTTTTTTTTTTTAGATTGTAAATACAGTCTTCGACTTATTGTAGTTAACTAGTACATGGCTGCTGGGTTGTAGGTACTATTGCAAAAGGTGCAGCTCTGTTACATGAGGAGGGGGCCAGGGAAGTCTATGCTTGCAGCACTCATGCTGTTTTTAGGTAATGGCTTCATCTATGGTGTTTGATCTTTGCTTTGATCTCTCTAAATGCATGCCCAAAAATTTCTGTGTTTTTCCAAATTTGATCATTACACATTTTGATCAAAGTTCCGTTTCTTCATTACTTTGGAGAAAGGGGAAATTAAGAGGATGTTGGGTTGTGACTTTTGAGGTGCCATTTCCTGATTTTCATGTGAATGGGGGCAGGATGCCAGGATTTTTATTTTATTTTTATATAATTTTTCTACTTATTAAGAAGTTTCTGGTTTTAGTGAATGGTACATAGATGGGGAACTATCTATATCATCTAGTTCAATGTCTTATTAGGGATCTCTTAAGGCTGTGCTTGGATCATAGATTTGGGTAGCAATTTGGAAAGGGAAAAGAAAAAAGTATGTGAAATGTAACTATATTTCATTCACATTTCACCTATCTTTTACTTTTCTCTTTTTAAATCCCTACTCAAATCCGTAAACCAAACACTGCCTAAGTAAAACAAGTTAGGTTTCTTTTTCTTTTTTTGATTACAAGGGGGCCGAAGCCAAACCTACAAACTGACACTACGAGGGAAACTCCCTCCTTGCTTGTCATTAGCTAGGGCCAACTCCAGAGAAGGAGGGGCTGTCAACACAGTTTCATCCCTAACATCCATACATATAGCTGCTTTGGCTAGCTCGTCTGCACAACGATTAGCTTCCCTCCAAAGAATTTAGGTTTCTTGTTTTGCATCATAATGTATACTATCAAGTCCCTAATAATTTGTCATTCCATGATCTACAACACTTTGTTGTCAATATTCATTGAAAAGAAAAGGTGACCGTTATGCAATTTGTATTTACATATGAAATACTAGTGTGTGATCTTCTTTCATGTCTTTTTCTTTACAGCCCTCCTGCAGTCGAAAGGTTGTCCAGCGGGCTGTTTCAAGAAGTCATCATTACAAACACAATACCAATGATGGAGAAGAAAAACTTCCCACAGTTGACGGTTCTTTCAGTTGCCAACCTACTGGGAGAAACCATTTGGCGTGTTCATGATGATTGTTCAGTGAGTAGCATTTTTCAGTAACGTGGATTCTTGTATTGACCGATAGCATCTCCCACCTTATGTGCTAGCGGGTGGGAAGGTTCTTGTCTCCCCTCTCTCATTCCATCAGATTTGTTTCCTTATATACCCTTTCCTTTTTCTTTTCCTTTCCTTTTCCTCTCCCTCTTCGTTGACCCCTTCCCTTTCCACCCTGTCCATCCTTTGCCTTGCTAAAAAAGGTTAGAGCACCTTGCCTCCAGTTTATCAGCCTTCAAGCCAACAGAGCTGGTGTTTTCTTTTTTGGGAGAGGTTTCTCTCCTGAGCAGATGCCATGGGCTTCACTTTGATAATCTGATCTATTCATTTTTTAGGCCATTATAAAAAATGATAATCATAATTACGTGATTTCATCATAATTGACAAAATCACGTGATTATGATTATTGAATCAATCTTATTTTTTCGTGAATAATTTACTCAGAGGGGCGTCTGTATAAGATGAAATGATCAAATCATCGAAATGAAATATGATCCATGTTGGGCTCATGCGCTCAAATTGAACTGGTATGTATTGGAGAGAAGCGCAACCATTCTTATTCCTTATCCTCTTTTGCTGTTTAGAGTATTGACATGGAGCTTCTTGATTTCATCAGATTAGGTATTTTGATTTCTGACTAAAAACCCATTAGTAGATTGTATTGGAAAGATCACTTCTATGATTTCTGTAAACCATTATTGAAATGATAAATTTATGCATGTTCCTATTTTATAGTATGGCTAGGTCCTTTTTTAATTTTATCTTAATTATGTTCATCTAAATCTGAAAACAAGCAGAAAAAAATTTTAATTTTGAAAAATTATGATGATATCTTAGAGCATTCTTTTTTTTACTGGTCAAAAAAAAAAAAAACTCTATTTTTGTAAACAAAAAATATATATCAAATAATGTTTTGTTTAATAAAATAAAATTGATTTTTTTTTTCTTTTAAGATAGGATTAGTATGTTAATATAATTAAATTACAACTGAAAGATTGCCATTGCAACATCAACTTGAACCCTTTGCCTCTCGGTCATTACACCTTAAAGTCTATTAGACCATTGAGTCACACTCCAATGTCTTAGTAAAATAAAAGCGATTTAACCAATGAATTGTTTTAAAAATGAGCGGCTAGGTTGGATACCATGTTGGCTGGATCTGTACTGGGCCTGTGTTAAAATTTCATGCCCAAACTTCTCAGCTGGGGCCGGTTCAGGCCTAATAATTCCTTTGCATGCCTGACTCTCAATGGGGGGTTTGGTACAACTTAAATCAATTTTTTTATTTTTTTTATTCTTCGTCAATAGATAGAAAAATAATTATATTATAAGAAATATTTATATTAGTAAGCATACTACTAGTCCACGGCAGTTAGAAAGTCAACAAAATTTAACAATTAATTTACAAAGCCCAACAACCATTAATAATAACATAAACTTCCATAATAAAAAGGAAATAAATTAGGCTAAATGCTCTGATTATAACTTAAATCACTTGTTCATAACTTATTTTAATTTATGAATCTACATCAGAATGTTTGGTAGCAGAAATCATTTAAATATATTGAACTTTTAGTTTATAATTTGTCCTAAATTGGACCAATATTACAATTTTAGGCCACGTCAACAAATTTAAATATTATATAAAAATAAAGAATTTTGTTAGTAATTGTTCTAATTGTGGGATATCATCACCCCATGTGAGGGGTGATCCTCCATGTGTTGCAAGGTTGGCCATGTTAGGAAGCCAACACACATGAGCTGGCCATGTGAAGCCAGCACACAAGATAGCTGGCCATATGCAAGACCAGCCTCTCCATCTCCATTCTGATTGAGTATAAATGTAGGCTAAGGGGAGGGTTTGAGAGAGAGCAGAGCAAGCCACAGAGAGTGAGATATGTGAGGCGGAGGGACCGTCTCCCTCGGTGTGAGCGACGGAGACGGGTGAGTGGGTGAGTGAGGAGAGTGTGAGCTCCTCCTCTATTGTAATCTTTCTGTAATATTTCCATTGTTATAGTGATAACCGGCTACTCTCCCGTGGACGTAGGCATTGAGGCCGAACCACGTTAAATATTGTGTCTCCTTGAGTGTGGGTGTGTTTTTCTGCATGGAATAATTTCTATAAGGTCTTGGGCGGGATCACAGATCCCAACAATTGGTATCAGAGCCTCGTTGGTGGCGTTTTGGAACAAAAACAGCGTGTTGTTTGAAACTGCCCAGAAATCAAGTTGCTCGAAATCAGGTTTTGAGCATACCAGGAGCAAGGGATCGACGAGAGGAGTCCAGAAATATAAAGCAGACACCCAACGGAGGCCGGACGCGCCCTCACGCGCCCACTTGTTTAAAACAACCCATAATTTATTTTTAAAAATAAAAAAAAATCAGTCGGCACACACTGCAAAAAAACACAAGAAAAATGCAGCATAGTTTTGCAGACTACAAACGACGTCGTTGCACGGCTGCCAAGTTGCCAACTATGCGGAGAGCTCTGCGCCCACGAAAACGAAATCCGCGTTAAAAAAGAGACGCGAGGCGCCATAAAAACCAAAAATTAAAGAAGAGAAGCTCCACTCCATCCAAGCTCTCTCTCTCTCTCTCAACAAACCCTAGCCCCTTATCTCACAGATATACGTACATACCCATCTATATCTATATATATGGCTTCTCTGTTTCTGCCATCGCCTTCGTCTTCTTCAACATCCTCATCTTCTTCTTTGTTCTCTCGTTGCTCGTTCAACCACCGGAGCTTCCTTCTCAATGAATCTCGTCCTCGAATAAACAGCGTCGTAAGTTTTTTTCTTTTTTTTTCCCGAATATTTCGTGACATTCGCTTGGCTGCTGAGAAAGTGAAGGAAAAAGGAGCGAGAAAATTTTTGCGCATTTATTTTATTACGCTGCTTTGATTGCATCATTGGTTCGTAATTCGTTGGTCGAAGTGGCTTGCATATGCTTAAGGAGCCAGTGCCAAACAAGGAGGCGTAGAAAACTAAAAAAATTATACTGTATTTTGTTTCTTTCATTTTCTCAGCAACCAACCATAGTTTGTTTTTGAATTTTTGTTTTTGATTTCATTTGAGCTCTAAAATGAGTTCAATCTGTTTAAATCTACGCAAGAAGCATGGGGAGAATGTTTTTATCGGAACAAATGTTTTGGTTCGGTCAAATTATGTAATAATTGTTTTGCATGTGTGGATGAGTTTATATTTTAAATCCCTACTATATTTTAAAGGAACTACAGGATAAAGTTATTTATTTATTTTTGGGTATATAAGTTGGTTAATCTTCATAAATTGTTGATATGGGTATTTTTGATATTTAGAAATGTGATCTCGGTGAACCATTGAATGGAAAGCCATGTATTCCGATACTTGTTGATGGAGCTCCACCCAAGTTCTTGGCATCCAAGCGTCTGGAGAGTGCATTTAATAGAAACAATACCCGGTTGAAAATTTTCTCTGGCACAGCAAATCCTTCTCTTTCTCAGGTAAAAAGATTTCTTCTTTTTTTTCTCCTAGTTCACTTAATATCATTTCAACATTGGGTGTTTTGGATTCCAAAATTGACACAATCATAGCTGTCTTTGCGGATATTGTGTTAAAAGGATTTGGCACTGCAGAAGATTCAAATATTACTTCTTGTGCAGTGTCTGGTCTTTTAGTCAGCTTCAGTAAGCCTTGAATCCCAGGCGCTATGAGGTTGATTACATGAAACCATTTTAACCATTCAGCTATATCGGGTACTGTAGTAAGAAATAAAGCAACCTAAAGATTTGAGTGCAATGCATGACATTTGCATTTCCCATGAACCTTACCCGAATCAATTTAAAAAGCACCAAAGATCAGAGCTGGACAGTGTTAATCCTAAATTCTATAAACCCTTATATGGAGCAAAGCATTTTATATGGAGCTTGAGACCAATGTCTTAGATGCAAGGGGGTTCCTAACTGATGTTTTTGTGAGGGAAAAAAAGTACTAAATTTAACTCCATCTAGGTACTCTTTGATTGTTAAAAATTGATGAAAAGTTTCTAACTGGGATTGTCTACTGTTTTGCTTGTTTAATTCTCTTATTTTATCTTGTTTTGTTTTGTGTGTTTCTTTGCTGCCACTTATAGTTTTAGGAGTTTGGTATTTTAGGAGGAACATTGAAGTCATCCATTGGGCTTTTTCCATTTAATAATGTCAATCAAGTACTTTAATGGCACTTGGTTGCGCCTTTGAAACTGCATAAATCTTTGAAGTTCTTGAAAGTAGGATTGTTGTTGATTCTTTATAGGGACTTTGATGAAATGAAATTTTCTTTTGATCATCATTAACTTTTGATGATACTGGTTTCATATCCTTGTGTATGACATCGTCATTATCCTTATTTCAATTATTTTCATCCTTTTTAAAGTTGTGGTTGGAAGAAAAAAATGCAGAGTGTTTGGTTGTCTCTATTTCATGATGCTAATGGTTGTGATGTAGTATGAATTTGTTATTTTGAGCTGCAAATTTTCTTCAATTTTCTGAACCTCCTAATTTTTCCTTTGATTAACTTATTGTCATTTTAATGCATAGGAAATTGCTTGGTACATGGGCCTTGATCTGGGAAAAATCAAAATAAAGCGGTTTGCTGATGGCGAGGTTTATGTTCAATTGCAAGAAAGTGTTAGAGGATGTGATGTGTACTTGGTGCAGCCCACCTGCCCTCCAGCAAATGAAAATCTCATGGAGCTTTTAATAATGATAGATGCTTGTCGAAGGGCATCAGCTAAAAATATAACTGCTGTGATTCCATATTTTGGATATGCCAGAGCTGATAGAAAGGCAAGTTCAATTTAAGGTGCAGATTAGATGATTTTTATGTTATTTTTTGATAAATTAGATGATTTTTATTTTTATTTTTGTAATAGATTTGTGGTCTGAGCATAGCTGAAATGACAGAATACAAACATTGGGTATCTGGCAGACATGTATGTCATGGGTATTTTATGTTCTGATGAGCCTTGCTAGGTGATCTCCTAGTGCAAGGCATGACACTAACCATGATGAGCAATTGTTCAACCACTCTTCCCCTTCTCCCTTCCCCTCCCCCGAACCTAACTAACAAAAAAAAAAAAAAAAAAGACCACATATGTTTTGAGTATGCAGTCATCGTATATTTTGAGTTGGCAATCATCATATATTTTGTGTAGACTGCTGGGAGTGTCCATGAATTCATATTTTTCATTTATACTTTTGTATTCAGACACAAGGGCGTGAATCCATCGCTGCAAAACTTGTGGCAAACCTAATCACAGAAGCAGGTGCAGATCGTGTTCTTGCTTGTGATCTGCATTCCGGGCAGTCCATTGGTTACTTTGATATTCCAGTGGATCATGTGCACTGTCAGGTAATGAGTCCATAACTCTGCATCATTTGCTTTAATCAATTTTACATTCATTGATTATTACATTATTGTTTGTTTATTTAGTCTCTAATTATTTTTTCTTTTGCATGCACTAGCCTGTGATTCTTGACTATCTTGCTAGCAAGACGATTTGCTCTAATGATATGGTCGTGGTCTCACCTGATGTTGGAGGGGTGGCTAGAGCACGTGCTTTTGCAAAAAAATTATCTGATGCGCCTTTAGCCATTGTGGATAAAAGACGGTATGGGCACAATCTTGCTGAGGTAAGTTGCTAGATTTTACAATGATTTTTTTCTGTGTCTTGCTTTCTCTAGGATCCTTTTTTAAGGGTTTGGGTGACTTGCTTACTTATATAATTGTATTCCATTAAATAATTTTGTTTGGGATTTGTTTCAAGGTATCCTTAGATATTGTTGCTAGATAGATCATAGAGTCTTCCAATGCCCTCTAGAATATATATAAGTACACATTACACAGGTGCAGGCATGATATTAGATATTAGATACTAAAGGTATATCTATCTATCTATGAGATGTAATCCGTATGCAAGAAAAATATGATGTTAAAATTCAAGTATTATTGATTGATATTGATTCATTAATGTCTATTACAAATGGTTCCTTATATAGATGTAGGTGTAGTGGATGGTGTGTAGTGGATAGTGATAGTGGTGTAGTGGGTTAGGTTTAGTGGAGTAGGTGAGGTGGTAGTGGTGTAGTAGGTGAGGTGGTAGTGGTGGTAGGTGATGGTAAATTCTAACAGCCCCCCGCAAACTCAAGGGGGATAGGAACTAGCCAACTTGAGTTTGGAGAGAGTAACCAAAACAAGAAAATACATAAAAATAAAAGAGGATAAGAGACACTGTATGGTCGTGTCAGACCATTGGTGAAGACACTGGATGGTGGTGTCATAACGTTGTAGAGGACACTGTATGGTGATGTCATAACGGTGTAGAGGACAGTTTATGGGGTCATGGAGCCGGTGGTGCTGCGACAGAGATTGGAGGCGGTGGAGGAGAGCTTCGCGGTGGTGCTCTTGTTGATTGCAACGAGTGCTGAGAGGGAGATGAGGTCGTGTGTGGTGTCTTTTTTTTTGGATTTCGCTGGGGAGATAGCTTTGCTGGACCCTTGTAGAAACTAACCGGAATCTATGTCGGGACAGTTTACAGAGTCTTGTCGGACCCTTGTAGAAACTAGCCGGAATCAATGTCGGGACAGTTTACAGAGTCTTGTCGGACCCATAAAGGAGCTAACCGGAATCAATGTCGGGACAGTTTACAGAGTCTTGTCGGACCCATGGAGAGGCTAACCGGAATCAATGTCGGGACAGTTTATGGGGTCATATCGGACCGTTGAAAAAGTTGCACCCTCAAAAGGTGTGCCCAAATTTGTCAAAAGGCGTGCCATCAAAAGGCATGCCCAATTCATCAAAAGGTGTGCCGGACATGATGGCGAGGCACGTGAGTGCCTTGGTTGGCGTGCCCGTTTGTCGTCTGGCGGCGAGTGGCGCGCGATACGCGTGGCTCTGCCTCGGCTATTTAACCAAGACGAAGGCTGAGGCTGAGGCATACCATTCTAAAACCTCTGAAACCAACCCTTCTCTGAAAAACTCTGCCTCTTCGGAGAGAGAAACTGTGGAACACTTTGTAGCCCAGAAAAATGGCTTCGTTGGTTTCGATCGCAGAGGAAGTGATCTCAGGAGAGGCTGTGCTTAGATTTCTCAGATCGGTCTCAGAGCGATTGCGATTTTGAAATTCATCTCAGAGCGATTTCGATTTGAAGTTCTCTCTCTCGATTTCGAAGCTTCACCGCGAGGTATTGATTTCTCTCTCTCTCTCAAGCTCTTCCTTCCCATCTCTCTTGATTTGGTTATTGAGATCTATTGCTTATTTGTGTTGTGTGTGTGTGTATATATATATATATAAATGTTTGGTTTCTTCGTTTTTTCCCCCCCATTATGTCACTGTGTAGCTCACCTGAAATCTTAGTTACATTTTCCCCCCCACTATGTCAATGTTTAGCTTACCTGAAATCATAAGGTGCTGTTGTTACCTTTTCCCCTTCTTCTGTTTGGTGATCTCTTCCTTTTTATTTTTTCTCTTTAAAATTAAAATCAAGGGGTGAAAGAATACATTTAGTTTATTTCAGTGTGAATGAGCATATAGTCAAATTGTTTTAGGGCTTTATGTAGCATATGGATTTTTCCTTCATTCTAATGACAAGCTGAAAGTAGTTGGTCTCCTATGCTTGTGGAGTTGCACAGATAATCTGCTCTCTAGGCCTGTATTTATTTTCTTTTTCATTAAAATTAAGACTACTGCAAAAATTTTCTTGTGCTTTAGATTCTAGCATAACTGAGCGCTTATGTTTGTAGCCACAACACTATGAAAACAAGGTCTGTGCAATGCTAGCAAACCCAAATTTCTGTTTGATCCCAGATTTGACACCCCAAAGTAGACAAAAATGAAATGGAATGAAGTCAAGCATTTGATTTTAGTGTGCCCTCATTTTTCAGTTTAATGGGCTTTTTCACATTTAAATTGACATGCAAGGTTTTGCTCTTTGTTTCTACATTTGTGCCACTGTGTTGCAGGTATCAAGCATACAATTACAAGATGACCTTTTGTCAATGTTAGTTTCTGGGCATGAGACCACTGGTTCTGTGTTAACTTGGATAGCATATCTTCTGAGCAAGGTATTACATATAGTACCTTTTATCTTAATGAGTGTACCTTTTATCTTAATGATCTGTGTCTCCATTTTCTGTTGTTTACCATAGTAGATTCTATACTTCTTGAGGATTGGCTTGATGTTGATTCAAGGTCTAATAGTAGTGTGTCAAATGACAAAGAGGAAAGTGGTTTTATTTATTTGAACCGTTATATTGAAATTCATTTATCTTTGCTTGTGACACTACACATTTGGCTTCTTCCTGTTGGTATAAATTATTAATTGTAAACTTATTCTATTTCCTACTTTGACCATGAGCTGTAAAAAGTGCATGTAATGCTATACGTACGAAGAAAACTTGCAAAATGATCTGGCATGTCAGTAACTACCTTCTTTTTAAAACACAGGTTGATGTGGGTGTCACATCAGGTTGTAAATAGAGTTTTTGTACAAATTTTAAGTGTAGCATTTTAATATAATGGAAGAACATTTTCCTTTGTATTTGTGTATGGTTCTTTTTGTAAACCCATTAAGTGGTTTTAACTGAGATTTTAGTGATATATTCATAACCGCATTTGGTAATGTACATTAGCTACCACTTAAAATTTCAAGCAGAGTGTAGCTGACTATGTTGAATAGTTGATAAGTTTAATCCATTGTGATTTTAAATTTTAACATAGAATGACAAACATCTTATATAATTGTATTCCATTAAATAATTTTGTTTGGGATTTGTTTCAAGGTATCCTTAGATATTGTTGCTAGATAGATCATAGAGAGGGTCTTCCAATGCCCTCTAGTATATATAAGTACACATTACACAGGTGCAGGCATGATATTAGATATTAGATACTAAAGGTATATCTATCTATCTATGAGATGTAATCCGTATGCAAGAAAAATATGAGTTGTCTAATTGTGAGCCATCTTAGGAGTGTTTATGTCAGCCTTCTGCAGTTCTTTACCCTGAACAGTATGCTTGAAACTGGGGCTTTGGAGCTGGCTGATGTCAGGAACCATTGAAAGAAGCTCAATGTCCTGTTAAACTCAAACATTTTTTAGCTGGGTTTTGTACTTCAAAATGTTTTATACTAGTTAACAGGAAATTGGAATTATGTACGATCATTTGTGTTGGAAAGCATTTTATGCTATGTAAACTGATTATTATTTTAGTACAATCACTTGCTAATGTGTTACATCATTGATGTTGGACTATTTTTTTTTTGTCAAAACCATAATGATCCTGTTGTAAGATAGACCATGATTTGATTGAACAGTTGTGCTTTGTCCTTTTTAAAGTGCAGGGATTTGATCGATTATTACAGTTAAGAGTTGTGATATCAATGGAAAGAATTGTTGCAGCTCATTGTTTGTTATTCTTTTTCATGAAATTTTCTTAATGTCCATTATTTTAAATGCTATTGTTCAGGTGATGAATCTCATTGGTGATGTTAAAGGAAAAGTTGCAGTTATGGTGGATGATATGATTGACACTGCTGGTGAGTTAAGTCATCTAGATGTAAAAAATCCAGCTTATAGGCCGTTAATTAGGAAGTGATTTCAAAAAGTGAAAATTCAAAGAAAAAGAAACTTAGTTTATCATGCTATTTTCATGGCGAGTTATTAATTTCAATTTCCAAGTGTTATCCATCATGAGCAAATATCCTACCACTATATGCTCCAAAATTTCTAGACTACATTTGCATTTAAGCCTGGTTAATACTAATTGTCCATCCTTGGTTCCCTCTCTCACGTTTTTTTATTCATATCTTATTTTATTTTATTTTTAAGAACAACCTATCTTTGGTTTAGTGTAATACGTTTGTATATATACAGCCATAAGAATATCACATATATTATGAAAACAACTTTTTGTAAGGGCATGATCGTTTGTTATCATGTCTAGTTGTTATGCATCTTGCTCTCCACTTTGCTTTAAATTTTGGGTCTCAAATATGATTATGTCCTTCGGATTGGACTTGAGCTTACAGTCTAGGCAATGTGAAGTACTTTCTATATTTTGTTGTTTCCAATAAATAACCGAGTGTTATTTTGCTTCCTCAGGAGGTTTGAAAAAAAGCACAAAGGTGTTTTTTTTTTTAGATTGTAAATACAGCTAGTTGTTATGCATCTTGCTCTCCACTTCCTTCGGATTGGACTTGAGCTTACAGTCTAGGCAATGTGAAGTACTTTCTTTATTTTGTTGTTTCCAATAAATAACTGAGTGGTATTTTGCTTCCTCAGGAGGTTTGAAAAAAAGCACAAAGGTGTTTTTGTTTTTAGATTGTAAATACAGTCTTCGACTTATTGTAGTTAACTAGTACATGGCTGCTGGGTTGTAGGTACCATTGCAAAAGGTGCAGCTCTGTTACATGAGGAGGGGGCCAGGGAAGTCTATGCTTGCAGTACTCATGCTGTTTTTAGGTAATGGCTTCATCTATGGTGTTTGATCTTTGCTTTGATCTCTCTAAATGCATGCCCAAAAATTTCTGTGTTTTTCCAAATTTGATCATTACACATTTTGATCAAAGTTCCGTTTCTTCATTACTTTGGAGAAAGGGGAAATTAAGAGGATGTTGGGTTGTGACTTTTGAGGTGCCATTTCCTGATTTTCATGTGAATGGGGGCAGGATGCCAGGATTTTTATTTTATTTTTATATAATTTTTCTACTTATTAAGAAGTTTCTGGTTTTAGTGAATGGTACATAGATGGGGAACTATTTATATCATCTAGGTCAATGTCTTATTAGGGATCTCTTAAGGCTGTGCTTGGATCATAGATTTGGGTAGCAATTTGGAAAGGAAAAAGAAAAAAGTATGTGAAATGTAACTATATTTCATTCACATTTCGCCTATCTTTTCCCTTTCATTTTCCCTTTTTAAATCCCTACTCAAATCCGAAACCAAACACTGCCTAAGTAAACGAGTTAGGTTTCTTTTACTTTTTTTGATTACAAGGGGGTCGAAGCCAAACCTACAAACTGACACTACGAGGGAAACTCCCTCCTTGCTTGTCATTAGCTAGGGCCAACTACAGAGAAGGAGGGGCTGTCAACACAGTTTCATCCCTAACATCCATACATATAGCTGCTTTGGCTAGCACGTCTGCACAATGATTAGCTTCCCTCCAAAGAATTTAGGTTTCTTGTTTTGCATCATAATGTATACTATCAAGTCCCTAATAATTTGTCATTCCATGATCTACAACACTTTGTTGTCAATATTCATTGAAAAGAAAAGGTGACCGTTATGCAATTTGTATTTACATATGAAATACTAGTGTGTGATCTTCTTTCATGTCTTTTTCTTTACAGCCCTCCTGCAGTCGAAAGGTTGTCCAGCGGGCTGTTTCAAGAAGTCATCATTACAAACACAATACCAATGATGGAGAAGAAAAACTTCCCACAGTTGACGGTTCTTTCAGTTGCCAACCTACTGGGAGAAACCATTTGGCGTGTTCATGATGATTGTTCAGTGAGTAGCATTTTTCAGTAACGTGGATTCTTGTATTGACCGATAGCATCTCCCACCTTATGTGCTAGCGGGTGGGAAGGTTCTTGTCTCCCCTCTCTCATTCCATCAGATTTGTTTCCTTATATACCCTTTCCTTTTTCTTTTCCTTTCCTTTTCCTCTCCCTCTTCGTTGACCCCTTCCCTTTCCACCCTGTCCATCCTTTGCCTTGCTAAAAAAGGTTAGAGCACCTTGCCTCCAGTTTATCAGCCTTCAAGCCAACAGAGCTGGTGTTTTCTTTTTTGGGAGAGGTTTCTCTCCGGAGCAGATGCCATGGGCTTCACTTTGATAATCTGATCTATTCATTTTTTAGGCCATTGTAAAAAATGATAATCATAATTACGTGATTTCATCATAATTGACAAAATCATGTGATTATGATTATTGAATCAATCTTATTTTTTCGTGAATAATTTACTCAGAGGGGCGTCTATATAAGATGAAATGATCAAATCATCGAAATGAAATATGATCCATGTTGGGCTCATGCACTCAAATTGAACTGGTATGTATTGGAGAGAAGCGCAACCAATCGTATTCCTTATCCTCTTTTGCTGTTTAGAGTATTGACATGGAGCTTCTTGATTTCATCAGATTAGGTATTTTGATTTCTGACTAAAAACCCATTAGTAGATTGTATTGGAAAGATCTCTTCTATGATTTCTGTAAACCATTATTGAAATGATAAATTTATGCATGTTCCTATTTTATAGTATGGCTAGGTCCTTTTTTAATTTTATTTTAATTATGTTCATCTAAATCTGAAAACAAGCAGAAAAAAATTTTAATTTTGAAAAATTATGATGAGCATCCTTCTTTTTACTGGTCAAAAAAAAAAAACTCTATTTTTGTAAACAAAAAATATATATCAAATAATGTTTTGTTTAATAAAATAAAATTGATTTTTTTTTTTTTTCTTTTAAGATAGGATTAGTATGTTAGTATAATTAAATTACAACGGAAAGATCGTCATTGCAACATCAACTTGAACCCTTTGCCTCTCCGTCATTACACCTTAAAGTCTATTAGACCACTGAGTCACACTCCAATGTCTTAATAAAATAAAAACGATTTAACCAATGAATTGTTTTAAAAATGAGCGGCTAGGTTGGATACCATGTTGGCTGGATCTGTACTGGGCCTGTGTTAAATTTCATGCCCAAACTTCTCAGCTGGGGCCGGTTCAGGCCTAATAATTCCTTTGCATGCCTGACTCTCAATGGGGGGTTTGGTAGTACAACTTAAATCAATTTTTTTATTTTTTTTATTTTTCGTCAATAGATAGAAAAATAATTGCATTATAAGAAATATTTATATTAGTAAACATACTACTAGTCCACAGCAGTTAGAAAGTCAACAAAATTTAACAATTAATTTACAAAGCCCAACAACCATTAATAATAACATAAACTCCCATAATAAAAAGGAAATAAATTAGGCTAAATGCTCTGATTATAACTTAAATCACTTGTTCATAACTTATTTTAATTTATGAATCTACATCAGAATCTTTGGTAGCAGAAATCATTTAAATATATTGAACTTTTAGTTTATAATTTGTACTAAATTGGGCCAATATTACAATTTTAGGCCACGTCAACAAATTTAAATGTTGTATAAAAATAAAGAATTTTGTTAGTAATTGTTCTAATAACCTGATATGTTATCCCTTAATTAAGACCCTCTAATTTCACTCCTAATAACATGTCTAAGATGGATGTAAAACGGTCTTATACTTTTCTCTCTCTCATCTTTAGATCCATTCTTTGACATTCGTGGAAAAGTCACGATGGTACTCCTTGTGAAGGAACTTTGCTCGAGTTGTATGAAGTGTGGAAGCGAGGCATTGATAATGCACCAGTTTTTTTAATGCTTTTGAGTGCTTGGAGGCTGCTATAGAACAAAGCAATTTAGTGCACTCTGTGGAGGGCATGTAGCGGGTGGTGGGGGTTGCAAACCGGCAACTGGGTACATAAAAATTAATGTGGATGGTGTATTTTTTCCCTAAAGATCAAGTAGGTGGTGTAGGCCTTGTAGTTCGAGACTCAGTTGGGCGATTCATTCGCGCGAAGGCTAAGCATTTGTCTCACATTCGTCATGTTGATGTATTTGAAGCTATTGCCATTAGAGAAGGTCTTCGAATGTTGTTGGAGTTAGGATGTCCAGCTGCGGTGATTGAAGGAGATTGTCAAACTATTATTGATATGATTAATAACAGTTGAGTGATGGCTTATCACACTGCTGTTGTGATTGAATATTAAAGTCTTGATGAGCTCGAATGGTCTTGTGTCGGTCTCGTTTGTGTAGCGAAATTGTAATCGTGTGGCACATGTGCTGGCTAGGCAAGGTGTTAATGGGATGGGTATAAGCTTTGGGAAAGCTGCTCCCCTGTCATGGTTACTTAGGCCTCTTATTGAGGATAGGCTTTTGTCTTGATGATTGTTTTGGTTCTATTATATAACATCTCTATTTTGGGTTTGTTTGAGAAGTGAGTTAGTTTTTTATTTTTTTTATTTTTTTTATTTTTGACTATTTTAATATTGAGTTAAAAAGTCTTATTTGAAAAGAGTTTATTAACTTTTTATGAGATAAAAAATGTAATGATTATGGATTGAATGTGATATTTTTTTTATTTGGATTAAAAGTTATTTTGCCTTCTTATGATTAAAATAACTCAAAACCCAACCAACCCATCTTTTCAAAAAGAGGCTTTGGAAGAAAAAAAAATCCATATTATTGATGGTAGAACTAGGGAGAGAACAAAACTAAGGGACCAATCATTTTTCATATAAAAAAACAAATGTTAAATAGTGGGCCTTAGTTAATATTAAGAATGTGATAATTACAAAAAATAATAATTTAAAGGACGAAATTAGGAATGGCAACGGGACGAGACGGGACCGGGAATTCCACTCCCCGTCCCCCGATCCTTGATGATCAAATTTTTCTCGTCCTCGATCCCCCATGAAAAACCTATCACCGCCCTCGCCCCCGTCTCCGTCTCCTAACGGGGATCCCAGGCCAAAAAAATAAAATAAAAATCTACAACCTTCAGAATAATTATAGAACGAGTAATTAACAACAACATTAAAAAAATCTACAACCTTCAGAATAGTTTTGAAGAGACCGTATATGTATATATATATATAACACACAGAGAAAGAGAGAGGAATGGAGAGAGATGGAAAGTGTCGGTAGAGAAGCGGATGAGGGCAACGGAGGAGATCGGCGGTGTAGATCGGCGCTGTGAGGAGTACTGTGAGAGACTGAAATGGCGATCAGAGCACTCCATGGCAACTCTCTTCTCTCTCTCCCCCTTCTCCCCATTTTTCTCACGACGAGAAGCTCTCTCTCATCGCGAAAAATGGCGATCAAAGCACGATTTTGACTAAAATCGATGAGATATCAGAGATAGAGTGAGAGAGAGTAAAGGGAAGAGCGATGGCGGCGGAGACACGGGGAGCACGGAGAAACGGTGGAGATTGGCGGCTGTGAAGAGTGTTTGTGAGGGACTGATGTGTGTTTGTGTGTGTGTTATAACCTAAAATGAGGCCAACAAATTAAGAGAGACGCAGACAATCTACAACCTTCAGAATAGTTTTGAAGAGACCGTATATGTATATATATATATATATATAAATATATAATGTATTGTGTATGTACAACCTTTAAAAGTAACAACAGATCATCATAGATCTCATACATATTTGAGCTAAAATCTATAATATATATATATATAACACACAGAGAAAGAGAGAGGAATGGAGAGAGATGGAAAGCGTCGGTAGAGAAGCGAATGAGGGCAACAGAGGAGATCGGCGGTGTAGATTGGCACTGTGAGGAGTACTGTGAGGGACTGAAATGGCGATTAGAGCACTCCATGGCAACTCTCTTCTCTCTCTCCCCCTTCTCCCCATTTTTCTCACGACGAGAAGCTCTCTCTCATCGCGAAATATGGCGATCAAAGCACGATTTTGACTAAAATCGGTGAGATATCAGAGATAGAGTGAAAGAGAGTAAAGGGAAGAGCGATGGCGGCAGAGACACGGGGAGCACGGAGAAACGGTGGAGATCGGCGCTATGAAGAGTGTTTGTGAGGGACTGATGTGTGTTTGTGTGTGTTTATAACCTAAAATGAGGCCAACAAATTAAGAGAGACGCAGACACACATATACATACAGAGGGGTAAAAAAATAGTTTTATTTCGGGGGGAAAAACGGGGCCGAGTACGGGGACGGGGACGGGGCCAGGTCGGGTTCGGCGCTATGAAAGTTATCCCTATTCCTGGCCTGAAACTGATGGGGGTTTCAATTTCAAATACCATCCCTAGTCTGTTGGTGATATTTTTTGGGAAAAAATCGCTTATATCGTGGACGGGGGAGCGGGTCCCCGTTGGGACAGGTTCAAATTGCCATCCATAGACGGAATCTTTATACAAAGAATCTTTAAAATTTCAAAATTTTTAACTCAAAAATTAAGTAATACAAATAGGGGTTGGTGAGTAGAAATGACAACGGGCCGGGGTCGAGCCGATGATCACTCTCTTTGTCCCCGAAGTTGCAAAACTCCCTGTCCCCGCCCCCGATCCCCGGCGGGGAACCCATCACTCCCCCCCCACCCCCAACGGGGATCGGGTTTCCCTAACTCTGAAAATTTCCTTGCCTAAATTTGTTTCAACAACAACATCAACAACAACAACATCATCATCATCATCATCTCCAATTGTTTTGTTTTTAACATCGACATCAACAAAATCATCAACAGATCCACTACCAAAAAAAAAATAGACAGATAGAGACACACACACATAATAGAGACACACACACACACACACACACACATATACACATATACATGAGATCTAAGATATGAGAAAAAGGGAATCGGCGGTGGCGTGATCTGCTTAGATTTGCCGTGGTGGAGAGAGAAGGAGGCGGTAAGGCGGTAAGAGGCGACGGAGGAGGAGGTGGCGAGAGGCGATTCGACTGCAGAGGAGGAGACGACGAAGCCATCGCCGACTGCGGAGAATGAGACAACAACGCCGTCGTCAACTACACCATCAGAGAATGATGAGACAGAGAGAAGAGAAAGAGTGCGAGAGAGACAAATCAGAGAGCAGAGTGAATGAGAGACATCATAAAGGAGAGTGAGATGAGAGAAAGAGAAAGAGTGATAGAGAGATAGATTAGAAGGGAATTAATAAAGGGGGGGTTTATATATATGAATGAATGGAGGGTATTATGGTAATTTTATTTCTGGGAGAAACGAGGTCGGGGACTAAGCCGGGTCAGGTCCGAGTCCGGGCTTGTGAAAGCTATCCTGTCCCCGGCTCGAAACTGATCGAGGATTCAATTTCAAATACCATCCCCGCCCTGTCGAGAGTATTTTTCAGGAAAAAAATTACTCTTATCGGGGACGGGGGGTCGGGTCTCCTTCAGGTTGGGTTTAAATTACCATCCCTATTGGTGAATGTCCTGCACTAGGAGCAGAGCTAAAATTAGTGTTCTTTTAAAAAAATTTATATAATTATAAAAAATCACATTGATCAGATATCGATACCTAAGTGATCAAATCAGTTTTGTATATAAAAAAATGAGCGGTGAAAAAATTACATTTTCACTTATTTTTAAAATAAAAAATTTATTTTATCCTCTCATTCACCACCTATTGCCACATTATCTCCCGCCACCAATCACCACTAGGGCGATCAGTATGGTGATGATCAACCAATTTTTGATATCTTTTCGATTATTTAGCGACTTCTGATAATATTTAATCATTAATTTCGACAGACACCTTCCATCATCGGCAACTATCAATCATGACATCTGTCCACTCTCTATCTCCATTAACTCATTAAATATATTTATTTATTTTAAAAATATTTTTATACATCAAACAAAATTTTTATTTTAACTTTTTATGAAAGTAAATGAAAATCCAGTTTTATTAACTTTTGTAAACTAAAAATTAAAACACACTTTTTCGAAATTTGGTTAAATTATAAATACTCTTTAAAGTTTAAAAAATTATAATTTTTTTTTTGAATATTATATTTACATAATAAATTATGAGGTAATTTGTTATGAAATTTAAACTTTAAAGAATAAATTGTTATGAAAATACAAACCTTAGGAGACGAGATATAATTTTCAAAACCTCAAAAGAATATTTATAATTTAGCTAAATCTTAAAGGAGGTATATGTAATTTGCTCAAATTAAAAACGTTAGGCCTAAGTGATAAACCAAACGAAGCCATAGCGATTAGGTTTTCCGTACCGTGTTTGCCTATAAATACTTCGCAGTCTTCTTCAACCTTCACACCTCACTTCTACTGCGCCTCTCTATTCTCATATCTGTTTTTTCGACTATAGATTTATTTCTTATATATATTCAATCTCGATGTGTTTTTCCTAAATACGATTGCTGTGATGATTCGATTTCGTGTACCAGAGACAGATCTATCAAGATTTTGTCTGTGACGGCAACACAACCCTCTAAGAAGTTCTGAGCATTTTGTTTTTCTGGCTTTGAAAGAAGCTGATTATTATAGTTTATTGTCGTTGTTTATACAAAAATAGCTTAAATAAGCTCAAATCAGCTTTTAGCTTACAAGCTGAACCAAACAGCCCCTTTGTTCTATCCCTAAAACAACTTGCAAATTTGGGCTTTTTTTTTCTTTGTCTGATTAGAATTTAATCTGTGGTTTGCGATCCTAGTTTGGAATAACTTTTTTAAGTTGTTTTTTAATTTATTTTTATTTTTCAAATTTCATTCAAAATTTTTATGTTATTATCGCAAAAAAGTTTAAATTTTTATTGCGTACAAATTTGATCTTCGTTATATTTTGAAACTGTTTAAGCAGTGTTTTGAAAATGGTATGAATGATGGAGCGAGGTGACGATAGAAATTCATTGGTCTGTCAATCCACTGATTTATTGTGATGTTAATAATGAATCCCGACAGGTTCTGATCGCTCTATCAAGTAACACTTCTAATTGTACAAAGTGTTTTTTTTAAATCTTTTTTTGAATGTTTTAGTTATATTTTTGTCATTGTTTTTTGGTTTTTACGCTGTGTTTGGTTTGGTAGTTTGAGATGTGAGAAGTGATTTGAAAAAAAAAAAATGAAAAAAAGTATGAAATTTATATTTCATTTATCCATTATTTTTATTTTATTTTTTAAATTTCTCAACCAAACACAGAAATAGGCATAGGATGAATCTCATTAACAAATGGGTAATTTGCGTCTGAAATTACATTGATGCTAAACACCTTGGAGAACTGATGCCTTCAATTGATTTTTATTCAACTTTCTTCTCATAATATTGTGAAATGGCTCATATTTCTTTTAAAGAGCCTGACTATTTCACAGGATTTGGTTTTAGTTGGTTTTGCTTTACCAATATTCGTTATCATAGTTTTGTATGTCTAATCTGCCAATATTCTCTTTCTGGGTTATGGCTTTTGCTACAAATCATTTGGGATTGAATAAAGTGACAAGTCTTTATTCTCTTGTGATGTGAATCCTTCCATCTTTATTCTATTATATTAGGTGAAATTAAATAATTTAAGTTCACATGAAACTAGAGATTCCATATGAAATACTAAATGTTTTATTAAATACTCACATGTGATAGCTACTCACTACACATGAGTATTGGGTAGAATATTTGGTTATCCGTTTTGGGGTTCCAGCATTTTCGTATTCATGAAAGTGTAAAATTCATATTCATCTGCTAGTCTTGACCTTGCTTGATGAATAATTCAATTTTGTTTATTTACTTGAAAGGTATGTGAGCAAAAATTGTTCTTGCCTAACAGGTTATTCCTTTTGTGCCCATTGCTTCGAGTAGTTTTGGAATGGCCAATTGAGGAAGAGATTTTGTTCATCCACTTGTAATGTGAATTAATAAAATTATTATTTTAAAATAGTGATGTGTGTGGTATATTCTGCTGGTACATTAAAAAATGTTATTGAATTTTTTTTTATTACCCATGAATTAGTGAGTCTCATATAGTGTGAGACTTGTGGACTTAGGAGTGTCATTAGTCATTTCTTTCTGTTTTTAATCATAACTCAAAAATTTTAATTTATACAATACAATAATGTGTTCTCTATTGTTTATGTACCTGTTAATTTGTCCAGTGTTTTTTATTTGTTACTAGCTGGGCGGAGGATGAATCTCATTAACAAATTGGTAATTTGTGTCTGAAGTATTACATTGATGCTAAACACCTTGGAGAACTGATGCCTTTAAGACTGATTTATGTTTCATTTGTCTTTCTATCTTAACTTTTTCTCAAAATATCTTGAAACGGCACATTATTACTTTTACAAGACTGTTGATTTTACACGACATGCTTTTAGGGCATCTGTAGTAGAGCTGCTAACGAGAGTTTTAGTGTTAGTTGGTAAATTTTAGCTAGCAAAGTGTATTGTGTATTGTTGGGTGCTGCAGTGGATCAGTTAGTGTGTTTTAGTGGTGTGTGCTAGTTGTGTGTGTTAAAAAGTTTGTTAACTGCGGCTAGCGTTTTAGTTAATGTTTGGAAGTGTTTTGTTTGTCTTCTGGGTTGAGTGGACGGACGTCCGGCCAATAGACCTGGTCAACGGAATTTTATTTTTTTTTTTTAACATGTTGGGATTGTTTTTGACTTGAAATTTAATTTTGGATTTGAAATTTTTGATTAAACTAATTTATTTATTTATTTTATTTATTATGTACATATATATATATATATATATATTTAACACACATCTTAACATACGCCTTAATACATTCATTGCACCACCACTTATTCTAAAAAATTAACAAACTCTTAACACATCTTAATAAATATTTTTGGGCCTTATTTTATTATTTTTTGTCATATAGCTCATACTTTAACAAATAATTTTGGCTATTCCATTGTGGATGCCTTTAGTTGGGTTTGTTTTACCAATCTCATGTACACAAGATTTTCATTATTGAATTTTAGTATAAAATGTCTAATCTGCCAGTATTCTGTGTGTTGTAGCTTTTTGCTACAAATCATTTGTGATTGCAACATTGTGATAGTCTTTATTCTTTTGTGATGTGGATTCTTCATCTTTGATTTGTTTCAATTGCTCTTCTATTGTGATAGGTGGAATTAAATGATTTTGTTAACATGGGTGTTTCAACTTATTGTTTTATTTGTGATGTTATTAACATTGTATGTGGGTGTTTAGGGGTTGTATGAGGTGTTTTAAATAAGTGTATTTTTTAAGTGTGTAGGAGAAGTTAGGGAAGTAGCCGTACAAGTTGGGCAGTGTAGTCGGCTGGGTAGGAGATGAGAAAAGATTTTTTCATTTTCGGGTTTTAATTGAACGGCGGTGTTGTTCAGTTCATGAAAGCTCACCATGGGTTTCATTTTTCTAATCGAAACCATTCAATGTGAAGAATTCGTTGAGTACTATATGTTTGTAAAAAATTATATTAATGAGATATTGATAGCTATTTGATCGTGTTAGTTTTTTTTTGTCAACTGTTAATTATAACATTATTTATTTTTTATACGAAATTGGTTTGATTATGTAGTTAGCGATATTCGATAGCCTGTAATTTTTTACAGGCATATAGTTTGGATTATAAAAACAGGATCCATGGTGGGCCATTATGGGTCCAACTTTACCTTCAATTTAGCGAATATACACATGTAAATTTTTTTTTCTTTCATTGCCTTTGTTTTGGCGTTAGTACTTAGAGTGATGTGAAATTGATTTGTATTTTAATATTTTGTATATTAATTTTTCTATGTTTTTTTTGGTGAATAGTGATAATTTTTTAATTTTTTTTGATTTTTTTTAAAGTTCTCAAACCAGGGCTTGGTGGTTCCAAGTTTGGCCTTTTGCAGTCATAGCACTGATTATAAATGAACCATTGATTGTATAAATAGAAGTTTGATTTATGAGTCTGATTTGTAACAATTTAAGATGTATGAGTCTGGTTTTGTTAACATTGGGTGTTTGATGTTTGTGTCTGGTTGTGTAGTCTAATTTATGAGCCTGGTTTATGGTTTGGTTGAGTCTGGTTGTGTAGTCTAATTTACGAGCCTGGTTTATGGTTATGATTTGCTTTTTGTGGTGACTATGTAAATGTTATTTAAATTGTTTTGCATCATATTATTCTCATATTTTCATATGTGGTGTGTCCGGAATGGTGGGATGGTTTTCTCACATCCCATGCAAGGTTATTAAAATGGTGACTTGTGAAATTGTTAGGAGGTTCTTGTGAATTAGGCCTCGTTTTAAAAATTAAAAAATTACTAGAAAAATCAAAAAAATTATAATTTATATTAAAAAGTTAAAAATTCTCTTTTCTTTCTATCTTTTATATTCTCTTTTTTTTTAATTTTTTATACATCTTTTTTGAAAAAACTAAAAAATTATTCTAAATATATTAATTTTTTATACCATATATGTTAATTAAAAAGTCAAAAAATTATTAAAATAGCATGTTTCAAAATGAGATCTTAGATTTAGATTGTATGCTTTATTTTCAATTCAAAAGAAATTAACATTTATCAATAATAATATATAATGCATATTCTATTGCAACGTAAATTAAAAGAGAGTTGGCGTAATATGTACATATTCATTCATGTATATTAGTAAGAAAAAAATTGGTTGGATTTGATGTTGTGAATTTGGAGTTGTACAATTTTACATCATTTTATGAGGCCAGGAATTTTAAATGAATTATCAAATTTTTTATCAAATATTTATATTGTTTGTGGAGTATTTGATAGAAAATTTGATAATTTATTTTTAGTCTCTAGCTTTTTGTATTCATAAAAGTGTAAAATACATACTCATGTGCCAGTCTTGATCCTCACTTGATAAAAAATTCAATTTTGTTTATGCACTTGATAGGTATGTGAGCAAAAATCTGTTGCCTAACAGGTTATTCCTTTCGAGTCCATTGCCAAAAATAGTTTTGGAATGACCAATTGAGAAAGAGGTTTTGTTTTCCCATTTGAATGAATAAAATGATTTTTTTGTTAGTCATGGTATATTCTTTTATTGGCTACTCATGAGTTTAGTCTCATAGGTTGTGTTTGGTGGAGATTATTTTAAGGATTGGTTTGGCATATTTCAAATAATTTAAAAAATCAAAAAGTTTTTAAAAAAGTTAAAAAATTATCACTATTTATTAAAGAAAGAAATAAAAAAATTAATTTTACACAAAAATTATTACAATTTTGGCTGACGTTCCATAGATTTTTATTGATTTTTTTGAAAAAATTGTAAAAATGGGGTGCACAAACAATAAGGTGTTGTTTGGTCTGTGGGGGTTCATCATATTTCGTTTTAATAATTTGAATAGTTTAATTTGTAAAACTCGTTAAGTAATATATGGCTGTAAAAAATTACGTTGATCGGATATCATTAATTACATGATCAAATTAGTTTTGTATTAAAAAAATAGATGGTGTTATACTTAACAGTTGAAAAAAAAAATTAATTCAATAAGATAGTTATCGATATCTAATTAACGTAATTTTTTATAAGTATATAGTACTTGACAAATTTTATAAATTAAACAGTTTCGATTAGCAAAACGAGGCTCGTGGTGGGCTTCACGAGCCCAATAGCACTGTCCAATGCAATGCCTGGAAAGGAGACAATTCATTTTTTATATTAAATCATTTCGTTCAGACGGTACGGGCCGTACGACCTACTCTTCATAACTTTTCCTATATACTAATTTAAGAAGTTGTTTGGAATGTCTTAAATAAGTGTATTTTTTTGTCTTTTTGAATTAAAAAGTTGAGAAAAAAAATGATTGTTTGGGTTAATTTTTTAATTTTTTATAAAAAAATATTTATTAAAAAATTATATAAATTAGTGTATAGGAGAAATTAGGGAGAGTAGGTAGTACGGTCCGTACCGTCTGGGTAGAGTGATTTGATATAAGAAATGGTTCTCCTTTTCGGACAATACATTAGACGGTGCTATTTGGGGGCAACCACGAGCCTTGTTTTGTTAATTGGAACCATTCAATGTATAGAATTGGTCTGATTGGATATCGATAGTTATCTAATCGGATTAATTTTTTTTCAATCGTTAATTATAACACCATCTTTATTTTTACAAAATTTATTTGATTATGTAGTTAATGATATTCGATTAAAGGGATTTTTTACAAGCCTATAGTACTCAATGAATTTTACATATTGAATGGTTCATATTATCAAAACGGGACTTGTGATGGGTATCTATGGACCGAACAACACTGTGTTGATTGTACACCCCGCTTGTGCAATTTTTTCAAAAAAAAATTAACAAAAATCTGTGAGACATCAAGTTGAGTTGTAATAATTTTTGTGTAAAATTAATTTTTTTATTTTTATTTTTGGTGAATGGTAATAATTTTTTAACTTTTTTTAATAATTTTTTGGCTTTTTTGGATTATGTTGGGTATGTCAAACCAGCCCTAAATACAATTATGATGAAAATGGAGTGAACTGTGTCTGTGTTTGTGTAGTCTGATCATTGTTGCAGATTGAGCTTCCTGTTGATGGCGGTCAAGACTCCTCTTACAGGTTGAGTTTCCCGAGTTCGATGGGAGGCAATCTCATATCCTATCACCTTGTGGAGCAGAGTTTCTGCTATTACTATTTGCAAATGGCCATGAGAATTACATTCACAACTTTATATATAGACATATTTGTGTTGAGTATATGTATGTATATCATTGTTTTTTTTATTTTGATCTGTACTGTTGTGTTGTGATTTTGTTGATATGGTTTTGGCCAGTGAGGATATCAGAAAACAAGAACACCATCTTTCGGGACTGATTGGCTTAAAATAGCCTTGTTGATATTCTGCAATTCTGAGGCCTTTATTTTCTTTCTTCTTTTTTTCAGGGCTAGGGTTTTAGAGTAGTTTTATTTGTGTATTAATATTAATATTTGTCTAAAGAAGTTGAGAGAGAGAGAGAGTTGTTTCAACAGATTAAACAAAGAGTGGAATTGTTTTTTTTTGTCGATGTATTGTTGTGTTGGGTGTGTAGTTGTGGTGCACACTCATTTATGATTCTTGGCACAACACTTGACATTGAATATCAATTTTGTGTATTTACTTGATATGTAGGTGAATAAAATGTCCTTTCCTTGCCTAATGGGATATTTCATTGGAGTCCATTGCTTAGTATGGATTTTGTTCACCAACTTGTCAGTGGGTGTATAAAATTGTTTTCTTTATAGCAAGTGCTTTGTGTGTTGGTATATAAGCATGATTTGTGTTGGGTACAATGAGAAAAAATATTGTTACATTGTTTCCAGCAGTAGTCATTGATAGTTTTATAGTTGATTGCTGTTTATTGTTGCATTTGTTAATTTTTTTTTATTTGCTTATGGGTATTGTGTTATTGAATTGCTATACATGCATAGATATATTGGAGAAAAGTAAAACACTCAATTTATTGCCTTGGTGATTTTGTCTATTGCTTTGCTCTTAAGTTTGATATTAAGTCTTAAATAGGTGTGGTGTACTAATTTTAGGTCTTTGGCTACACCTTTTTGTAGCTTTTCATTGGTAGTAACATGTCACAATGCAATTTTGTTTAATTGTTGTGCCCATCATGATGAATACATGGATGTGTTGCATAATTTGAGGGAATGATTGTGTACATAAGGGTTGTAGATTTAGTTTAAAAAATAAAAGTTCACAACTAATTTGTGCACGTCGAATGTTAAGTTCAGGAGAAACTATATATTGCGTCAATGTGGCACTTGAATAATTATGCCATGAAGGGATCTCCACTATCTTGTGTGGACCTGGTGGAGAAACCTTTGTGGCATTGCACCAAGTGGGATTGAATAGTGTTTGTAGGTTTAGATATGTTTGACTTTAGCTCAAGTAATTTTGGAAGGAGTGAAACCAAATATTGACTTTGGCATTGTGGATAAATTGTTGGGATCCTTGTTTGTGAGTGTTTTTGTAAGCTATTTTTTTGGCAGTATTAATTTTGATTAGATGGGAAATTATTTTTCTGTGTTTGACCATGGATTATTTTTCATTTGAGTCCATAATTTTGTGATTGTTTAATTTTTATGCAAATTACCTGTTTGTTGTAATCAATTGATTTGTATACAAAGTAGTTTGCTCAGAATTCATGTTGAGCGTGCTTGAATGAAATATTCTTCATGTATTTATTGTTTTTGAAGACCTCAACAGGAGGATGGTATGCCAAACTTTGGTCATGTAATGTGTAGCAAATTTTTTCTTTTAATTAAGCAATTGGTTTGCACTAATTGTCCTTCTACTATTGGTTTGCAAATTTAATTAAGCAATTTTTTCTTTTAATTAAGCAATTGTGATTAATTGGCTCTAGTACTTGTCTTAATTAATTGTGCATGTTCTTTAGTTACATTTATTTGACAATAATGCTACAATAGTCACATTATCTCGTTACATTTTGTTTACAATGTGATGTGTCATTATTGTATTGGTTTACAATGTGACATGTCATTATTGCATTGTAACTTGACCAATGTAATGATGACACATCACATGGTAAGCAAAATATGGTAAGACAATGTGTTCATTGTGACACTATTATTTATTTTTAATTAGATCAAGACTAAATGCATGATTTACTTTGTGGTCTCACATTGAAATTGAACATTTCTGCATGAATAGGTTTTGGTTGTAATGCTAATGGCCTGAGAATTTTTGCTCTTTGTTTATGTTAGTAGAGTTCATTGGCCATTTTTAAGTCCATGGTGCACAGGGTTTTATGAATAATAAATAAGTAGTAAGTATACATCTTGACCCCCAGAATGGGGAATGGTGACTCCAGATACATACCCAGGTCTTGATTCCAGGGTAGGTAGATTTCTTTGGTCACATTGCTGGTCTTGTTTGAAGATGATATACTTGTATATTATTTCAGTTCTATTTGTTTCACCCATTTGGGAGAAGCATAGGAAAGTAGGATGAGGTTGGCTGGCAAATAGGAGATGGGATGAGGGCCTTATTGCTTGGCTTCGGTGTTGTCCAAACCTTTTTTCTCAGAAACAGGTGGCTCAGATAAACTGAGACAAAATTTTCATATACAAGGTAATTAGATAGAAGGGATTGCAGGGGTTTTAGGTTTCTTCTGAAGATCATCTTGAAGCTCTCCTGATATGTTGTTTCATGTCCTTTTTGGTACAACTTCTAATGTATGTGGTAAATGACGTTCTTAATTTCTCCCTTAATTACGTTCATAACGTATATATGAAGTGTGGAACTTGCTCCAATTTGTCCATTTCTCAAATGATCAAATAGGCTTTGATGATTAAACATTGCAGCTTATGACCAAACTCTTCTAGCCATATGGGTCTCTTTGTGTACCTGAATGCAGCAAGTGTGGTAGGTCAGGTTTTGGTATTTCTTTGAGGGGCTGGTAGAGGTGGAAGAGTATGTTACCCTGGTCAAGCCTTTTATCTTTACATGCAACAAATTAAGGCTTGGCCATAACCTTGTCCTCTAGTTGCTGCTTGATGAACACTCCTGGATCCCATTCATTTTCTCAACTGCTGATCTCCATGATTGATTAATAGTAGCTACAACCACAATCAACTGCTTTTCCTTTTTAAAAATGTTGGAAATGGCTAGTTGTGACTATTGTTATCGATTTACACTAATGAGTTCTGACTATTGTCGTTTTCTCAATTGTGTGTCAACTTGATTAAATTGTTGACACCAGTTAATACGTTTTTCTGTATGTGTGTTCTCATGCTTCTGTTGTTTATATATATACATTCAAATTTCTGTGCATAATGTGTTTATTAGAATTCATGTGCTGTGAAGATCTGATTTTGTATACCTGTCACTGCAACACAACCCTCTAAGAAGTTCAGTGCATTTGTGCTGCTTACTTTAATGACCTGTTTTTCTATTTCCCTTTTGGTTTCTTTAAAAGCTATAGATTTGGGATCTCTCTCTCTCTCTCTCTCTTTTTTCAACTTCTTATGTTCGGAAAATTAAACCAAGTCAAATTAAACCAAGTCAAGTCCCATCAAATGGGATCGGCTACATGAACCTTTATTCTCTACACGGCTCTGTCGAAGACAATTTTGTTAGTCAAATTAAGTAGATTCATATATCTATTTATAACGTTAGCCAACGTTAATCTAGGATAACCCAATCCCCTAATACTTCCATCTACCGTCACTGTATTGCATTTTTTCACCACTGCCTCTATTAGTCTTCGTTGAATATAGCCAAACTATATCAATCGATTCTCTCTCAATGTATCTTCTATCAGTGCTATTTCTATTCATTCTCGAATACATTCATGCATAATTTTGTCTTGTCTAGTTTTGCCACAAATTCACTTTAGCATCCTTATCTGAGCAACATTTATCTTATTTACATGTTGTTTCTTGGTTGCCAACACTCCTTCCCATACAACATCGTTGGTCTAATAGTTGTTTTATAAAATTTACCTTTTATTGCACAATACTCTAGATATATTTTCTTATATTTGGAAAATTATTGTATATAATTGTTGGCAATGCCCAACTGCCCTAGAAGCTATACATTTGTGTGGGGTTTTTATTATAAGTGCACAATATGTCGGTTATGATTTGTTGAGGTAATGTCACATAGGATTAGTAATACCTGACTAGCAAACTAAGATATTGAATGTAATTGCATATACTATAGAGTACAATGTAACATGAAATTAGAAGTATTTATTATTTTAAATTATTGGATGATGTCATAGCATCTCCTTTCTAATGTAATTAATCTTCTCCTTTTATGAATGGCTAATCAAGCTTTACATAGGACATAAAAAATGTCGGTTTTGTATGTTTTTTAATCTTCCCTTTGTTGGCATTTAGGGAAAATCTTTTTGTAAGTTTTTGGCCTGTTTGTCTTATTATGATAGTTGTGTCTTATTATATGCAACTATTACTAGTCCCATTGATAAGTAATAAACTAATCCCCTATAATTCATTTCTGGTAATTTTCTTGATATGCAAGTGTACATTTCTAATGGTTGGTCATCTTTTGGTCACTGGCAAAGGATGAATCTAATTAATTAATGAGTAATTTGTGTCTGAATTATTTTCATTGACGTTTTTTAATAGTGAGATACTTGTATCTTTCATTTGATTTCTGCAGGAAATATTTTGATTTTGAACAGCAATTCTTTTTGCCGTTATTATTTAGAAAGGATTTGTTGTGGTTGGCTTTGGCTTCTCAATGTCATAGTTGTGATTTTTTCAATAGCATAGTGTGCATATTGATTTCTTAATTTTCTGTGTGATAATTGAAATTTCATAGTGAACATAAAGATTTCAAGAAGTGGTATTTTTGCTCTTATTATTATTATTATTATTATTATTATTATTGTACTTGGCTGCTTGGTGGGTTCTAAGTTTTGCTTCCTTCTGCTTGTATTGTAGTGACAAGTTCCAACTTTTTTTTGGGGGGTTTTTTTGGAAGCAGGTGAATTGTAGTTCAAAGAAATTGTACATTGTTTAGGCAATGAGCATTGTGAGCGATACCAAAAGTACTATCAAAATTTTGACTCAACACTCACGTGTAGGATCCACACTCTTGTGAGTGTTTGGTATAAATTTTGGTACAAGTTTGGGGTTTCTAGCAATTTTGTTAGGTGCTGCTATTATTTAGACAATAGTACAGCATCAATTAGTGGTTATTTGGACAAAAGGATAGTGCTATTAAAATGTATTTTGTGCAATGGTGACAACATAACCTGTAGAGCGATTTTGTTCATCCACTTTTATCATATGTCCTTAACATAAAAGTGTGTGAACAAAATTGTTCTTCATATTATGTGGTCATTGAAATGGGTGCAATGAGGGTCTTACCTTTGGCCCATGCTTGACCCGTTTAAAAAAATGTTATTTGTCTGGTTTCAGTTCAATCTCCCAAATCATTTTTTGTATAAAAGCATGGTGTGAACAATAGAAATTATGTAAAAATCAACAAGCTTATTATTATTAATCAACTGCTCCAATAGTCTAGTGGTATCAGGTGCTATTCCATTTCAAAAAATATTTAGGGATCAATTCTAATTATGCACTTCAACAACAAGCGGTGGTTAGCATTTGTTTTTTTGGTTTAGTTTTAACAGTAAGAGTTGAGTCTCATAAAGCAGTAGTAGTTTTTGCTTGTGTCTTTCAAGCTTAATTGTTGAAATAGAACCTTTTTTAAGTTTCTTTCATGTATTCTTTTAAAATCTTTATGTAGGAGGGAAGTGTTGTTCTTTTCATATGGTTCGGGCCAAATGACCCTGCCAACACTGAGGTAGCAAGAGCATTTATCAGAATACACTATCCTTTCAGGTAATCCTGATCTGATAGCTGTTTATTTAATATTCCAGATCCTTATGTGACTACTGTTTTTGTTATTTTGAAACTAGTGACCACTGTGGTGATAATTGACTTATTGGCAGTTCAAACAATGTAGTAGCATGTAATTCTCAAAATACAACCTTGTATGAGCCCTATAAATTTAAGTATTGACTTAACCTAACTAGGGAAGCTCTAGAACAACCTAGCTACTTGGACCTGTAAAGCTAATGCCCTAGGATCTATTCTCTAGCTACTTGGACCTTTTGCGTTGCGTTTTATCATTGTAATAACAGGAATACCCATCTTCATTATGAATTTACAAACCTGCAATTTTTCCTGATCTCTCCCTGCTCTCCGGTGAGTATGTTGATGTTTCCCATCTTGATCATTGAATTCCCAAATGAAGCGAAGAACAGTTCTTGATTGTTGGCATAAGCCCAAACATGCTCTCTTATCTCCCCTTCAAGATCTTGACTGACCAACACATTATCGGATATTAAAAGACCTTGTCCTTGAATGATGTTGAGAAAGTAATGGTTGTCAAACCTAGCTGGAGTCATCGAATCAAGCGGTGCCAATGCACTGTCTCTCCCTGATTTAGGACATATAGATCGTAACGATCTTTGGAAGGTTGTGCCCCTCTTGTAATGGTATGATTGTTCTTCGGAGATGGTCTCATAGATCCTTTGCCTGAAGCTTAAACATTTTGCCTTTCCCATTGTGTGGCTACCTGTCAACAGTTGGAGGTGTCAAAAAAAAAATCAGTGGAATTGGTTAGCTGTTCTAGACTGCTCCATATCATATGGTTTGATCTTGATCAGGTTGATCAATTACCTGATAAAGTAACCAAGTCTCCAGTGTCGAGACCCCGTTCTTGGAAATTGGCAATAAGAGTCTCCAGAGAGGAATTTGGGGCAGGTACGAATTTGTTGGCACCATCAAAGCTTGCTTTAATGGAGTCTCTCCTGCCTAAATAAACATTCCACCTGGGTCCACCTCTCTTTTTGACAAGAGAAACAGCATGTCATCTTAGAAAATACATGTAATGGCAATAAGAAAATTCGATATGGGAAACACTGCAACAAGGCTTGTGAGTGTAGCACTAGCCTTTGTTAGTCCAGCGGTTATCACTTGCCTCTCACGTACGAGAGACTAGGGGTTGGACTCTTGTCAGAGAGGAGAGTTGGGTGGCATGGGCAATGCTTATTTAGTTTCTATCTGTAAAAAAAAGGAACTACCTAGTGGTTCCCTTTTCCCATCCTTTTACAAGTAGGCTAGACGTATAAATTGTATTTGAATTTTCATATGGGAAAAAAAAATTGTCTTATTTTTATGGCTTACTTTGTTCTTGGTAACCGAGGTTTACCTACCTTACTAGAAAACATTTCACCACTAGGAGTTAAAAGTTCAAGTCTTTCCTCATGAGCTTTAAATTGTAATTAAGCTCTTTCTTTTTCTTTTTTAATTAATTTTTTGAGCCAAGCTCAAGTAGCTTGTTTTTGTATAGTGCATATAGATGAGTAGTTCAAAAAATTAACAAATTTTAAAATATGTCAACTTTGGTTTGTTAATATTATATGAAGAATCAATCTCAAATTAGTTTAACTCAAATATTACATAGATTTTTAGAGTCATGCATGTAGAAGAAAATTTATGCTTAAGAGAGAGACAATATATACCGAGACAACAGCATCGCGAGCTGCAAGTGCTAAGATATCAGCACAAGAAACTGTGGAAGGACAAGCCTCTTCCAAAATGTATTTGATGTGATCGACGACCTCAAATCCTCGCAGCGAATTTATGTTAGGACCAGCTTGTTTTTCACTTATGATGCTTCCAGAGCTGTCCAGAAGAACCGATGCATCGCATCCCTGATGATCCAGAAAGCAAAACATCAAAACATGCTCGCAACCCATTTTACTTTGGTTAGTGTTGCTCTTTTCATTCTCTTTATGTTGTTGATAGTTAATACATACAAATGCTATAAACCCAAAAAGAAAAAAAATATTCAGAAAAATGTCAAAATTTGAAATGTGTGACGTGAGTTGTTTTTAGGATGAATATGATTGCACATTTTGTATTTTAAAGATTTTTTTGGAACATTTTTCATATTATAAACATTTTTTGAGAACGTTTTTTCTGAGTATGTAGCATTACTGGTTTGTGTGAATGTCCATTTGAAGATAGAGAAGAGGGGTTGACTCACCATGACAAAACAATCATGAAAATGCAAGCGAAGGAGAGAGGCAGCCATGCGAGGATCTCTGAGTACCGCAATTTCAACAGTGCGCTGGACAAGCTCTTCAAGGAGTGGACATGTTTCTTTGTAGTAATCAAGAACCAGAGGTCCACCATCACTCGAACCTCCTATCCCATTGAAGAATATCAAGACTACCATCATTAACCATGTTCGCAGCAAATCCATTACTGAAACTCCAAAACAAGATATGTATTCTGTACCTGCCTTGGTTACATATATATATATGTTGCTATGGAATGTGGCACTAGTCAAATGATGTTTCTTTCAACGAAGATAAGGAGTGCTTTTTTTTTTTTTAAATCAATTTTTTTAATTCAAACAGTTATAATTTTTTTACACTAATTATTTTTTGAAGTCACTTTGTTTGAAGTTTATTTTTGAAACTTGAGTTATTTTATGAAGTTATGATTTCAAAACATGATTTATAGAGTTGTAGTCATGTTTACATCTGCGATTTCAATTCTAAAGAATTATAAAACTACAAGAATTTTAGAAAATAAATTTAAAACCGCTGTGATATGAGAATCTTGTATTATAAAAACCTCAACCGATGTGAGTTTCTTGCACTGATTTGGATGTTTCTTTGTTATTCAAACTAACTTAATCTTGGGAGGTTATTCCCTTTTGTACTTTATTAATCAAAGTTAGATGCAACTAACTCAAACTAATTGTTCCCTTTATTAGGAATGTATGATGCATAATCAAGTGACATGTTTCTAAGCACCAGCTGGACCTAATGTCCTCAGCAATGTTACTTTTTCAGAATATACATATATGAATGTAGAAAAATATTTAAAATATGTATATAACAGGTATGAGTTGAGTAGATTATGTATTCATTTGGGACCAAAGGATGGAATTAGTAGTAAGATGTATTGCTAATTTATGATGTTTATGACGTTACAGTAAGGCCATTTCTGATAACTGATATAGATTGAGTAGGATTATGTACTTGTTGAGGAAATACTTGTGTGATAGTATTAGATTGAAAATGTAATGCTGATTGTACATGTTTATGACAAGATTGTTACATCAATACCCATTGTTCATGTTTATTTTGCATTAGTTGATTGGGATTTGATATATAACATCAATTATAAGTCCTCATTACATAGAAGGTACATTTGTTGTTTATATACAATGGGGGTAAATTTGTCTTTAGCCACATAATTCTGTAGTTTTGGATTCTCAATGGCATCCTCCTTGGGTTCACGGTATTAGCAATTCAGTCCCAACATCTACATCTGTTATCAAACATGACTGAAAGCTTGAATGTTTATCATATATTTAAATTCTAGATATTTTTCCAAATACGTAGAATTTCTTTAAAGTGATAATTGTTCTTCACTCACCAATTTGACAATAACCTAATAAATATTCCAGGTTTAATTCTCAACTAGGATTCAACCCCAATCCATTTTTACTTTATTAGGTACAACAAAATCGTTTTGACAAAGTCGTAAAGCAAAGCAGAGCTGGAACCTAATCTGTAGTATAATTAAAATCCATGGAAGATACTGAATTTGCCTTTAACAAGATTATAATTGAACTAAATTATTGGATAAATACTTTACTAAATATATATATATATATATATTCAGTGGATAAAGACACATTCTTACCACTTGCCAAACACACTTAGAAAAAGGGTATTGATTTATTGATATGCCAAGAAGTATTGGAAATAGGTTGTCCTTTCTTGTTTATAAATTATTTAGGGGACACAAATATTTTATCCTTAAATCTCTTTGTTCTCTTGTTCTAATACACTCCTGACCATTGAATCATGTCTCGAAATTAGAGATTAAAAAAAAAATACTAAATTATTTAGGGGCACAAATATTTTATCCTTAAATCTCTTTGTTCCCTTGTTCTAATACACTCCTGACCATTGAATCATGTCTCGAAATTAGAGATTAAAAAAAAATACCCAATGTAGGGTTTTCCTTTCAAGTAAAATGATTATTGCTTTCTTGTTTTATTTGACTTAGATTCCTTGTGGACAAACCAAAATGAATAAATTAACAGGATGGAGGCATATCTACATGCAGCTGAAACATCAAGAAGTTGGCAAAAGTATGATATAGCTTTCATAACAGTACAATCAGCTAAAGCATCCGAGTAAGACTCCAAAAAATATTGATAACCAACCAACTTATTACTGATGAAATGGGAAGAAATACAAAACAAAAGTGTCGTCAGAATTAGTCAGTTACAAGAAACCCCCCATCAAAATAGAAGGATGAAAGAAAGAAACAAAGAAAAAGATAAATGAATTCCATTGTGTACAGACCCAAGTTTAGTTCAATCACTCACCATTGAAACCATGGATTTAATAAAATTCCATTTGAACTTGTGAACTTTTCAGAAATCATGTCTTCTGGTAATTGCTCTTTCTCTGATATATGTGTTTTCCCGACTGATTCTTGAAAATGTGTGAACTTGTATACTCATTTGCAAGTCTGTTTTTGAGGGCTGAAATCCAGGATGAAAATGAAATCCACTTGCCCCATAAGCTAAAATCTCCCCCCTATAAACAATTTAACCAAAGTAAGAGAGGCATTAAGTGATAAGAAGATAGGATCATCGATCAAGAGAGAGAGAGAGAGATGTATGTAAGTTGATGAACAATGACAAATCTGATAGAGACATTCAATCCACAGCATTCTTTTTTGGGGTAGTGTGTGTTTTGTGTGTGCAATCTCTGAATTGACATTATGGTAACATTTGGCAATGCAAAAATGCTAGGGACATAGGAACCAAACACAAAATGGATCACATATATTTACGTTATTGTGTGGCCTAAAGAGTGTGGGGTCCACATTTATGTGAGCGTCTATAATCATGTGTTAGTGTCCCTGCTCAGATGATTTCTTATTCATATTATGCCACCTTAGACAACAATGCATTCAGGTTATAAAAACAAAATGAAGATCAATTACATGTATTTTTTCGTACAGTTGTGTTGGATTTTCCAAGCATTGAAACCAAGAATGACAACTCTCTCCATGTGTTATGCTTGCTAGATACCTGCCATCTGCTAAAGGTCATCTTCATCTTCATCTTCATCTTCATCAAGGAAAATCTTGGGATGGATTGCTGCAGTAGTGAAATTGAGAGCCCTTTGCAGCTTTCGGTGGCTAAAAACCTCAACTTCAACCAAGAAATTTGAATTAACAGGTCGATGATCTGAGAGCCTTATATCTGCTCGGCTGTAAGAAAGCTGTTTTATGCCTTTCCCAAGCCATAGTATACGATCACACCTGCATAATACCCCAAATATATGTATTAACTTGTTGCCTCACCCCTAATAGTTGCGAAAACTCTAAAATTGAGTTTATGCTATAACACAAATAAAAAATGCAAGGGAAACCCCTGCTAATCTCTTTTCCTTAATTCTAGGGTTTCTAATCTTGTTGATTCCAAGAAAGTCAAACTTACCATGCAGGGGATCTCTTCTTCTCCCCTTCTTTCGGGTTTTCACCAACAAATCTATCTGAGTTGATTTCATATTTGTAAGTGGGTGGGAAGGTTATTGCCCCCTCCTTCCATCCATCGAACACATGCCCGTTGCAAAGTTCTTTGCTCAGCTGCCACATCCATCATGTTTCCATTTGTCACTATCTCAATTATAAGATTAATATGTATACATTAAAGCGCGGATTAAAAATGTCTGATTAGTAGCAGATCCACATCTTAATTCGTCCGTGGTTTGATCAAAAGCAGAAGACTTTTCACAAAAATCAGGACAAATAAAAAATTTAGTGGGGTACGATTCTCACCTGGTCACTTTTCAGAAGTTCATCCCATTGTTTCGTGGCCACAAGATTTCTTACTTCTGCGTCCAACATATTGAGACGATAATTCAAATCCCCAAACCAAAATTTCTGGCTGTTTAAAGAAGCACTCCATCAGAAATTCATGTTCAACATATATTGTCAAAATACAACAACAAAAAACGAAAAATTAAATCCCTAGTTGGCTGCTCAAAGCCATCTGTTTGATAATTATTAACATGACAAAATCTATAGCATCTGAACCCGTAAAATTTTTATATTCTTAATTCAAGCAAGGTAACAAGAACAATCCCATTATAGTTAAAACCAAGCCTGCAGAAGAAAAGGCCATCTTATTTAAGTAAAAGCGTGCTTACTCGTGAGATAGAATTGTCTGTGGTTGATCAGTATTCAGAACAGGTGAGAAACGAGTACGTTTTAAGATTTCGTGCACATCTGAGTTACGCCTCTGCTCATCTCCATCCTTTTGACCAGAGGTCAAATGAGAACAGACAAAGCAAAGCCGTGTTTGAAAAAGAGACATGCTAACAGAAATAGAGCCCTGTATCAGTAAACATTTCTCAGTTTGATACCCATTAAATGTTAATGCAAATATGTTTATATTAAGTGCATATTAGTAATGAAAGTTTGGCGCATCTACAATGCAATCAGCTTCCAGTAGCCAATCTAACTGCAACACATCAAACTGCGCAAAATCATTCACCATATTAGTAATGAAAGTTTGAATTTTTTTGCTTTTTGGGTGAAGCAAACCAACTTTTTAGCTTTTGTTTTTTTACTAATTTTAATAAATACGTTGGCTTTTTAGGTTTTTAGTGTGTGGCAAATGACAAAACGGATTTTTGGCTTTATCGGACTTAAAAAACCCAAATAAGCTGGCTTATAAGCTAGTATCAAAGGAGGCCTTAATTTTCGCCCATGTAACCCATATTGAGTAAGAAAACAGTCATAATTATGTAGGATGTGTTTCAAAACACAAAGTAGGCATGCCAGTGTGCTTGGCAAATAGTTGTTTGGAGCAGTTTTAGCCTGAATATAAAGCCATACCTTGTTACCCATGTAGCCCATAAGCCCAACTCCAACAGGAGAGACTTTCAAATTATTTACATGACTCCTCAAACTTTTGCGCACCCAAACTGACACATATATCCCTACCATCTGCTTGCTGACGATTCGGACATACTTACGACATGACTTCACTTCATCTTTCCAAAGTTCATTTTCATGTTGCACATCAGATATTTCTAGAAAAGAATCCTTTTCCTCTTCAGAAAGTTGGTCAGAGACATCAGTGAGTGAATCAAGAGTTGTAGGTCTCTCTTCTTGATTCATCCAAAGCAATCCAAGGTTTCCAGAGCTACGATACGATCTTTTCAATTCAACACCATTGCATGCAATATTTCGAGGACTGAAAATAAGAGGATTCTCCATCCAATCAGAGCCAACTCTTGCAGAACTGCTCAATACTCTACGTAATTTTAAACCAGAAGAGAGAACTTGAGGTGTTGTATCCAAGGATTGCTCAGGCCAGTCCAATCTACTGTCAATATCAATGCCATATATTCTCTTCAACTGGAGTTTCTTCCCCATACCAACGATTCCATTCAGTTTACATGTGTCAGAGTAACTAGCATTAGTGGTGCCTATAGTCCCTTCACCCAATATCGCGAATGCAGTATCGTCAATCTCATCTACAAGTATATCAGCAGAAGAACAAGTCCTTAATACGGGAGAAGGTGGGGCAGTATAACTTTTGTGTTCGGTTTTGGGTTCCAGAGATCCGTTCAATGTTCTACGGATAATTGCTTCCCATTTTGGAATTGGCATTCTAGTCTCTGCTCCAAGTACATTCCCAGCATTTAAAGGGACTACCTCCTGGAAACTGTAAAAGGTTGATATAAATCTAATGTAAATTAAAAACATCTTAAAGATTAATGTTCTCAGCAACCAAATATTTCATTGTGAATGACAGAATGATATTTATTCTGAAACTAACATCTGATAGACCGGCATTAGAAAACAGGAAAAGATTCGTATAACTAATACCACAACCTCGGTTGAACACCAGTACACTAATGAAATTAGATGACCAGTTCTTTAAAGCAAAAAGGAGTTAATCCAGGTGTCAGAGCAAATCTATCCAGATGAGATGTGTGAAACACAGGAAACAACGAATACACCAGTATGTAGTACATTTTAATACTAGTAGATGAGCAGTTTTTCAAAACAAAAAAGTATAAACCAAGAAGATTGGAGGATCATTATCTCTGAAATGCAAAAGCCACAGAAACCCTGAATATTAGTTACATGATCCTATGTATAAAGACTAAACGTCTTTTGAAAGTTTAAGCAACTATTAACTTTTGATCACGAGTCATGTTTCTTCGTATAATGTGGCTATGTATAGGGACCGTTGCTATGCTTTAATTGTGTCCAGACCATTGCAAATCATCATTGTAGAAGATGAAGTAGGATCATTCTCGGTATTCCAAGAAATGATATGTATTATTGGTCAATAATGTTTATGTATTTTTACTTCCTTGATGGGTCTCTTTTTTGAGCTTAAAATTTTATCAATATGATGCACTTGACCCTAAAACATGTGTGAAAACAAAATGGAATGATCTCAATGTCTAAAAGAACCCTCACATATTTCAACTACCACACACGAAAATAACATATGACACCGAGAAAACAAGAACCAAATAAGTTTTTCTCCATGGCTGTTTAAATTTTGAGAATATGTACTGAAATTTTAGATCAGAGATATTTCTCATAACTGGATCTGATGCTAGATTGATATGGTCATATCTCAGTTATGTTCGATAGCTTGATATACATTGTTGAACCTATTTCCTAACAACTTTAAGATTTTGGGAACATTGGTGACTTAATATGGTATCAGAGCTCAGTTTGGGAAAAATCTTGGATTCAATTCTCTTAGTTTGCGTTTGGTCCCTGTTTGCATTCAATCTCTGGTTGACATTCTTTCTTCTCTATATATATGTATGGATGTTTGTAGTTGGGCTCAATTCCTAACAGTTTAAGCTGTTGGGACAATTGATGACTTAATAGGTTCACCCTATGATACCCTCAAGATTCTACTGCAAACTACATCAAGTGTGTTCCAGTGCATATACAGTTCTAACAACGCATAGAGTTGTTCAGTAAATGCTGAATTGCCTTTATTTGAAGAATATAATAAACAATAGACATAAATCATTTTGAATAATATTAAAAAAAAAAATACATTGGTGACTTATACATTAAACCCCTAAATGAACTTGTTAATTTTAAAGGGAGATGAAAGCAAACCATTACATAAATGTTGAGTTCACATTAAATACACGGGGAATGAAACAGAATTTGAATTTTAGCTCTAACCCAAAAATCAGTTTCCATAGAGAAAAGTAGACTTGATGAATTTCCACCTGATGTCCATACACACTAAGGCAAAAAATTAACTGTATATAAGTTGTATCTACTAAACCCTTTGTTGGGATTTATAGCATATCCCACCAACGCAAACGGAAGCACACTCGTGAACACACCAAAGAGAAAAGCAATCATATACAGATTTACGTGGTTCGACCCAAATTGCCAACATTCACATGGGAGAGAGTTTCCACTATATGAATAAAATAAAGAATACATGTGACCAAAATACTCAAAACCCATATCACTACCCAAATCCCATGCTCAAGGGTATTTGAGCCCTTGCCTGCCCCGGTGCCCATGGTATTTTTTCTCTCACCCCTTACATCTCTATTCTCTCAGAGCAACCCTATAGTACACATGACTATTTATAATAGTCTATCTATGAGATTCCTAATTTCATACAATTAATTAACCAAATCTTATACCTATTAGGTTTCCTAATAGATTCCGGACTCTACTATCTTAAACTAAATACATATATAAACAAACCTATTAATTGTATAGGACCCACCTTTACTAATCCTAACACCCTTTACCACAAAGTAGTTATTGTGTATTAAGCTAGTTAAAGGGATTGTAAGTAGATTTCTGAAATGGTTTCTCAGTTTGGAAGAATTGTTCAATATTCCTTATGCATCCATAAAATCCACTAGTATATAATGTTGTTATAAATATTCAACTGCCTTTTCTTTTATAATGTTGTTATAAATATTCAACTTCCTTTTCTTTTATTTTTTCTTCCACTACTCGTGATGAACAAATTGGCAAGGATCTCATTAACTTGAACAGATGTTTCAATATAAGTACTCACCCAAGAATGTAAATATCTGCTGGTTTTTTCATACAAAGCCAATCATCAATCTCAAGATCGTCATATGGAAGTCTTCCAGCAACATTCCAAGTGCCTATTGTCACCCTATACAAAGACACATGCTACAATATGTAGTGAGATAAACGCAAAGCATTTGAGCTTTCTTTACCAAAAACTAGAAACCAGACGGTATTCTTTTAGAACCGAACCTCACATCCTTTGTATTAATATACTGAAGACGCAAAGTTTCTGATTTTCCTCTCCTGTGTCGTGAGGTATAGCCCTTTGAAGGTGCTCCTGGACAAAAAGATTTAAAATTTGAGACTCCTATTGTCATATGGTCATCTTTCACTTCATTGGGTTCATCAGTGAAAATTAGAATATGAATATTTGAAGCTGCTTTCTCTGTGAGTGAAACAACGAAGTTCATCAACTCTATGTGAAAACACAATTTTCATAATCAATTACAGAAAAGCAATCACAAAGATCAAACAATTGAGCAAATCTGACGACAAAAAAAAACTAAATGGCACCAGACCACCAAATGTTCTTAGTGATAGTATATGGTCATAAAATGCTAAAGCACAAGACTCAAGCAATAGCAAAAACAGCATTAGATGTACGTAATTTCAAGCTTGAATAGAAATAAATGGAGTGGGTATCATGTTGCAATGAAATCATTCGAAATGGGAATTATGTATTGCCTGACGTTTGAGTTACGCATGCAGATTGGTTCCCTTGTATTCTGTGGGTATGATCCTCAACCGCATGCACTCTGGCCTCTTTAATAGAGCAAGCTGCAAGCAAATTGCAGAAGAGAAATTGATCAAGCACATGAAGTGCAAGAAATGAATCGCCATGGTTAGTTTGTGAAATCCATACCATCATCCTCACTCTCAGTTTCAGTGTCAACTTCATCGTCACTAAAATCATTCAGCTTGGGTTTGAGATTTAGCCATTTCTTCATCACAATGGAAGGCCAAAATTGCTGCACAATAATGGAAATCCAAAAAACATTTATCAACAACCTCGTAGTGGATTTGGACTCACAAAACACACACACACATCAAACAGACATCCAAGCATACCTCAGAGCGCTTTCCTCTCCTAGTTTTCATTTTCTCGCAATAAAAAATGCGTGATGGAAGATCAGAAGCACAATATCAGAAAATGGAGAGCTTGTCCTTATTTTGGAAGCACAGGAATATAAATGCTGGTGTTCCTGGAGTTTAATATACTCAATAAGATATGCATTGCAAAGCAAGCTAGTCTACACATAGGCTCGTTTGGGGCCAAATACAAAGAAGATCTGTACTAGGACCAAACAGAAAGGAGGCATAAAGTAATGGTCAGGCTTAACCGACATCCACAACCTCAACTTGCAAAACAAAATACTCGGTGGTCCTTCCACGTTGGCCTATTCTCATTGAAACACCAAGGCATAATATTATAGAAAATTCAAATAAACTCAACAAAAATTCTATAAAATTAAAATGTCCCTTTCAGTTATGACAAATATATAGCACTAAATCAATTGATGGTACACTACACACAACTTTCAACAAGGTAGTGGGTAAGATAAGTGATTGACACCAACAGTCAATAAAATAATATTTAAAAAGAAAAAGAAAAACCCATGCAATTCAACTGCAAATTGCATGAATAAAACTACTATAAAAACCAAAAATTACATCCAACCAAATGTAAATTATTCAAAAAGATTCGCAAACACCAATTGAGTACTTACAGCTGTTTATGGGACAGATCAAAATCACTGTTGAATGAGCTAATCTTTGGCTCCTCAGTGCACCAAAACTCCAGATCAACACCACCCACCAATTATAGTTAGGCTTGTATGTCCCCAACAAATCAATACATGAATTTGGAAACTTAGGCCACAATAATAAATAAGACATACCAAAAGTTTGATTAAGACCAGCAAGTATAAAGTAATACAATTAATTATAATTGTTTGTTTCATCACAAACAAGATTTGCAAAGACCCCACACCATAAAAACATCTTCAAATCTAGCATGAGTCGCTCGACACAAATAACCAATATGACACTATAATATTTAAACTTAGTTCATCTAGATTACAATATGGAACAGCTGTGGAGTTATTGGTAGGACCGTATATACATGCATATATGCACATATATATATATATATATAGAGTATACATGTGTAATGATAAGCTACAACTATGTAAAAGATTGGAGCTATATATACTTGAGCAGATTCTTGAACCCATTGGAATTTGGGTTGAAAAAACTACCTAAAATAATTTTGCCAAGTTTTGGGAGAGTTTAAAACTTGACCACTGTTGAATTCAAATTCACATTTTTTTTTTTGATATAGAGTGTTAGTGTGTAGGTAGTCAGATAACAAACAATGCAGGCACCTGGCACTTAAGTGCCCTCTCTATGACACTTGAGCTATAGCCTGTGTCGATTTCAAATTAACTTCCCGCCATGCGTTTGTGCTCCTATATGAGGCGTAACATTTGTTTGGTTGAAAAATTTAAAAACGAAAAAAAAAGAGATTTGTAAAACTAAATAAAATATAAGTATATTTTATCCATATTTCACTTATTTTTTTTCCTTCTTTTTCTAAATCTCTCAACCAAATATGAGTATATTTTATTCACAATTCACCTATTTTTTTCCTTTTCCTTTCCCTTTCTCTTTCCTTTTCCAAATCTCTCAACCAAACACAAACAGCAGAAATGTACATTTGATAACGAAAATGCCAAATTACTAAAATTTCTGTATACAATTTGCTTCATTAACGCCATACATGAATGAAAATATGACATTGCTGTTGCATATCTTGGGCACACCAGGGGACACTCACAAGCAAAAACACAAGACTTTTAACGTGGTTCGGCAAACCGGCCTACGTCCACGGGAGCGATGTTGTTATATATCAACAAATGGAGGAGATTACACACTCTCAACTCACTGTCTCTCTATATAACACACTCTCTCGCAGTCTCTGATACACAAACAGAATATAGCTCTCACTAGCTCTCTCTGTTTTGTGCCTCTCTCTCAGCAGTGTGTTTCTCTCTTGCTTGCTATGTTTGCCGTGTATTCAACTCACCATCACCATTCCATTTTATACACCAAAACAGAAGGTGGAGGAGGCCTCATGGGTGTGTTGGCTGCCAGCCCAATATTCTCCTTTGAGCTGCTGTCCAGTTGAAAGTTTTGTCCCACCATGTGAAGACTTCACATGGCCAACTCCATGCTTTCTCCTTTGCCTTCTTTTTACCATGTGGGTTGGCCACCATTCCATGTGGCTGCCAACTCAATTTGGGTTGATCTCCTACAAATCACCCCCTCAACCCATATGAGGTGATCCATAATAGCACCCCCTCACTGGGGTGCCATGCAAAGCTTACTTTGCAACTCTTTGAGATGGCATCTCTCCCTTCCATCCAGTCTTGGAGAGATCCCAATATGTCTCTAATTCAGGAGCAAAAGAAACTTTCTTCCCTGGGACATACTTTGCTGTCTTGGTCTCTTTGCTCTGAGCTGTCTTTAAAATTGGCCGCAATGGCTCCGTCTTGTGCACCTCCGAACTGCCTCCATGCGTTCTTGTACACTTTGGTTGCCATGTCTGCTGGGCCCTATGTCTCTTCTGTGCATGTCTTGTACGTCTTGCCCGGTAAGTGACAGTAGTTCCGTCTGTCACAACCTTCTCCACAAGCCTGTACAGATTCCCCTCCAGTCGTCCATGTAGCATCACCGTATCTCCATGGATGACTTTGAGATTTCCTTTGCTAGATGTGAAGCTATAACCCTTCATGTCTAGCATACTTAAGGAAATTAGATTCTTCTTCAGTCTTGGCACGTGTCGGACTCCATCCAACGTGAAAATTTTTCCATCTTCCATTCTCAGCCGTACTGTTCCCATGCCAACAATCTTACTCACAGTGTTGTTAGCCACTCGAACAATACCTCCATCCTTGGCTTGGTAGGTAGAAAAAAGTTTCTTATCCATGCATATATGATATGTGCTTCCGGAATCTAAGATCCAGTCAGGTTTCGTCATACTCGACGAAACTGTAAATGCATACTCATCCTTAGCATTTACTGCAGCAGCGACATTTGATGAGCTCGCCTGTTCCTTGTGTGCCTTGTCCTCCTTGAGCTTTGCACAGTCTTTTATGAGGTGATCCTCCTGATCACAGTAATAACACTTTCTCCTGAAGCCTAACCTTGATTGCGAACGTCCTCTTGATTTGGATCTACCCCGTCTATCATTGGACCTACCTCTGCCTTGCTCATTTTCTGAGGCAACCATGGCATTTCCTTCTGGGTGTTTGCTACTGCTACCTTCCTGTTTCTTCATCGACTCATGAGAAATGAGCGTAGCAATCACCTCATCCAGTCCAAGAGCATCCAGTCCAAGAGCATCCTTCCCGTACAATAGAGTTGTCCTGAGATGCTCATATGATGCAGGTAGAGAGACCAACAAGATCATAGCCCTATCTTCCTCCTGGGTCTTGTCTCCAATGGTGTCCAATTCCATTGTGATCCTATTGAACTCGTCCAGATGTTCTGTGAGGTTCGCACCTTCTGGCATTATAAGTGTATATAGCTACCTCTTCAGAGATAACCGGTTTGTCAAAGACTTTAACTTGTACCTCATCTCTAACTTTGCCCATAGCTCCGCCGGATCTACTTCACTGATGACTTCCCGGAGTGTGTTGTTCCCGAGATACAACTGAATTGTACTATTTGCCAATTCCCTCAACTCCTCCCACTTGTCATCCTTCATGTCTTCCGGTTTGTTGGACTTTTTGAGAAGAGCTTTCACCAGACCTTCTCGTGTTAAAATGTTTTTCACCCTTTGCTGCCACAGGGTAAAGTCATTACTACCATTAAAAGGCTCAATCATGAAACTTGCGCCTTTTCCTGCCATTGTAAATTTCTTCCCTTTTTAAAGAAATTCCGATTTAAGAATCTGACCGTACGGATGGGTCCGGAATATTTCAAATAGTTGGAACGCACTATTGGATCGCCAAAAAACGGACTCCGAATGGCCTAGATCTAGCCAAAACAGTTTCAACGGTTCAGATTTGCTGAATCTGGTGCGCCTGAGAAGCACCAGATAATTCCTCCGGATCGGCTGGTCAACGGCGCAGTCAGCGGCTCGGTCAACGGCGCAGGGGCGCGGTCAACGGCGGCTCAGCGGCGCGGCTTGGCTGGCGGCGCGGCTCCGGCGCGGCTCGGCCTGGTCAGCGGCGCGGTCAACGGCTCGACGGCTCGGCTCGGCTCAGGATGACGTCAGCCTGACGTCAGCTTCACGCGCGCCCCCACTCGTCTTCTTCCTTCGTCGGCGCGTGGGGCGCGTGGGTGAGAGTGGCCTTCACTCTCGATATTCAGGTGGCGCGTGGCGGCGCGTTAGAGCTCCGATTGGCCTGTGGTTTGAAGTTTTGGACTCCTCTCCTCCTGACCTTCCTCCTGGTATGCTCAAAAGTGGATTTCGACCACTTCGAAATCTGGACACTTTCGGAAAAAACTCGATTTTTCTCCACCCGGGCTCTGATACCAATTGTTGCGAATCGTGGGCACACCAGGGGACACTCACAAGCAAAAACACAAGAGTTTTAACGTGGTTCGGCAAACCGGCCTACGTCCACGGGAGCGATGTTGTTATATATCAACAAATGGAGGAGATTACACACTCTCAACTCACTGTCTCTCTATATAACACACTCTCTCACACTCTCTGATACACAAACAGAATATAGCTCTCACTAGCTCTCTCTGTTTTGTGCCTCTCTCTCAGCAGTGTGTTTCTCTCTTGCTTGCTATGTTTGCCGTGTATTCAACTCACCATCACCATTCTATTTTATACACCAAAACAGAAGGTGGAGGAGGCCTCATGGGTGTGTTGGCTGCCAGCCCAATATTCTCCTTTGAGCTACTGTCCAGTTGAAAGTTTTGTCCCACCATGTGAAGACTTCACATGGCCAACTCCATGCTTTCTCCTTTGCCTTCTTTTTACCATGTGGGTTGGCCACCCTTCCATGTGGCTGCCAACTCAATTTGGGTTGATCTCCTACAATTGCAACTTGAATTAAAGAGTAAAAGTTGAATGTGGATAATTAGATTTAAAATTTTGACGAAATTGAACTGATACTAACTGTAATTAACCCAAAAAAACTTGGTTATACGCGTTCTTTACGGAGTTGATCTATCAAACACTTTAAAAAGTTTAATTATCATCATCATCATCAACAATACAGTGTTTTGTTGTCACAATCATCATCATCATCATCATCACCATCATCATCATCCATCATAAAAATAAAATAAAAAAAAGCTTGAAAAACAGGCACAAAGATATATATATATATATATATACCTACTGCGAATTCCAAAATGAACGGTCATTATCAAAATTTGAGAATTGAATATACACTATAAAATACGAATTTGCCATTTGGTTTGTTTTTTAGGAGGGCGAATTACACCAATAGTATCTTGTTTGGACCATATATATATAAATACATATACAATGAGAGAGAGAGAGAGAGTGTGTCTGAGCAACGATCCCCTTGATTCCTTTACTTAATTTTTTTACTGTTGTTGGGCCAATTTTTGGAACGAATTTTGATAATATGAACTGTTTATATTTTAAAATTTATCATATATATTATATTTATAAAAAAATTAAGTTAATCGGATATTAAAAAACACATGAATTAAAAGTTTTATTAAACAATAAAATTGTTTATTAAATTTTTTTTAATAAATGATTTTTAGTTCTTCCGATATTTGATTAATTTAATTTTTTATAAGTATGATGTACATGATAAATTTTAAAATATGAACGATTCGAATCATCGAAATTAAGTAAAAAAAAAATCTAATAGTCTATCAAGTAAGGAGTCAAATAAAAAAAAATCAAGGAGAGAATCTTATCTGGTGCATACAGTGTTTGACCCGTACAAAATAAAGTAATAAATTATTCATAAAAAAAAACAATAATCATGACATTATAGAAGATTACGTTCCAATAACAACAATGATAGAGACTACTAATTTTGAAACTCTAAAAAGACCACTAATGACATGACACTCAATAAAAAAAGAAAAAAAATACAACACCAAGGTCAAAACATCAAATCATTCATGGTGGGGCCCACTGCTACATCATTAGTGATAGCACTAATTAGTGCTCTCACTCATTTTCTGTTCCAATAAACTCTCTCCATCAATGTTTTTCTGTTCCAATAAACTCTCTCCATCAATGTTTAGATGAAACTTTTAGGGTTCCTTTTGGTTTGTATTTCTGAAAAATTTTTAGAAAATTTTCTTTACAAATAAGTTTTTAAAAGTAATTAAACTAAACAAATTTTTTCAAAAAAATTTCTCAAAACTTGTAAACCAAACAAGTTTTTCAAACAAATCTCTCTCTCACGCACATCAAATCAATCACATTTTTCAAAATTCTCTCTCAAAATAATTTTCCAAAACATCTTTTGAAAAAAACCAAACCAAACAACTTTTCGTACTTTTTATCTCTAAAACACATCTCTCAAACACAAACCAAACATACCCTTAGTGCTCGCAAATAAATTTTCAAATAATGGAATTATAATTAATAAATTAATAAATAATAAAAATAAAAAAGAAAATAAAAATAAAAATAAAAAATACAATAATATTTAAAATTTTAAATTTACCCAGATATATAAAAATCTAATATTATAGTAAAAATCTTGAATTTCCAATAATTTTTTACATTTTCTATAAAAAAATAAAGACAATAAAAAAAATTTAAAAATAAATAAAAAAAAATTGGTGCCCAATTCTTTTACTTCAATTTTGTAATCTTCATTGAAGAAAACAAAATCCGATCAAAATTATTATCATAGAACGGGCATAGATATTTCCACTCCAATCATCATCATCATTAATTCTTCTCCACTATGTAAATTGATAAACAAATATATAAATCTCACTAAAACCGAAACCAACACTATAGAAAGAGAGCCACACAAGAAAAATAAAATAAAATAAAATAAAATAAATAAATTTATAGAGTGATAGGATGTTTGATGTTACCTTCAATAACTTAGACCTCACACAGTTCAAGCCATCAACTCCTCTGTCACTGCCTACAAAGTTTAGGAGTTAGGATAACTAATCAAATTATTCTTTAAATCAGATTTCAAAATGGATTAATTTGTCACATTAAGTGATTTATTTAAGATTTATATGGATATACATAAAAAATAGATAGCTATATTAATAAATCATAATTCAAATTTAGATGTTGTAATATCTTTTTGAGATCCATGTTTAAATTCTTATGTGAGTTAGAGACGTGATAAACATATGGGTTTTATTAATTTAAATTATGATGGTAGGAGATATTTTTAAAATAGATTTGTTTAGATAGACTTTAAATATTTTTAAATTTTTAAATTAGACATTGAGAGGAAAAATAAATATTTTAACTAAAGCAATAGAGATCAAATTTGTTAATTTTATTTGTTTGTATATTTGGTTTTTAAATTTGTTTATTGTGTTTATTTTAAAAAAATAGAAATGAGAAAAATGAGTAAAGGAGATTCTAGAGAATGCCATGTAAAAAAGAGTTTAGTATTAAGAGTTTGAAGGTCTCTCATGTTCCACATTATATTTTTATAATATATAAAGATATATATTAAAAAAAAAAAAACCTCCTCATTTGATTAGATTGACCTCTTTCTATTGAAATTTTGAGTGTGATCAAAAGCAGAAAGGATTCAGTTAAAAGTCCTTCATAATAAAATTTTAATATATTAATGACAAGTATAATTTTTTTTTGCTTGAAAGTCCAACAAATATTACTATTATCAAAATATATTTACTGACTAATTTAATATTTTAATTTTTAAAATAATATAACTTTTGATCTAGATTTTGATTTTTAATAAAATTAGTATTTTTAGAATCATATCATCAATATCTATCAAACAAAATTCATATTAACAATGAAATCCTTAAAAAATAAAAAAGATAAAAACATACTCTCAAAAACAAAATTCATATTAACTATGAAATTCTTAAAAAATAAAAAATAAAAACATACTCTCAAAATTTACGTAAACAATAACATATTATTCTGTCTTACAGTAATATGTTACTCTGATTTACAATAACATTTTACTGGTACAAAAAATAGAGTACATACTAAATGAACCAACAAAAAATACACATACATAATATTTTTAAATTTGTATAAAATAAAATAAAATAAAGTGCTCCTCGTCAAAAGAGTTCTGTTATATATATATATATATATGAGCAATGTTGTCCAAGAAAAAAAAAATTTACTCTATCCTTGGGGAGTTTATGAAGCAGAATAAATAGGATTGTCATTTTCACTGAACAAAAGTCCAATAGAGGAGTTTTGGTTAAATTTCCGTCTTTTTTTTTCAAAACGTTTGTTTGGTTTGAGTTTTCTGAATTAAGTTTTTTAAAAATTGACTTTTTTTGGTTTTGGTTTTTTTATTTTTAGTGAATATTTTTTAAATTTTAAACTTTTTTTTTACTTTTTTAGATGCACCTTACTTAGATGTATCTAAAAAGTAAAAAAATTGTGAAAAATTATTTTAAAAAATTAATAAATATATAAAAATATAAAAAATGTACTGAATTCTTGTATTTTTGATATTTGGTGAATTTTTAAAAGATTTTTTTTACAATTTTTTTTTACTTTTTAGGTGTATTTATGTTAGGTGTGTCTAAAAAGTAAAAAAAAATACTTAAAATATTAAAAAAATTCAGTAAAAACAAAAAAAAACACGGAAAATAAGAAAGTAGAATTTTCTGAAAAGTATTTTTTGAAAAGTGGAAACAAGCAATGCAAATTTTTTTTTTTTCGTTTTTTATAGTGAATTTTTTTAATTTTTTTTTAAAAAATTTATGTTTTAGATATACTTAAAAAGTATAATATTTGTGAAAAAGAAATTAAAAAATTTACCAAATAAAAAATATAAAAATTTAGTACATTTTCATATTTTATTGTATTCAATGAACTTTTCAAAGATTTTTGTAAAAAATTTATACTTTCAAAGTATATGTCAATCTGAAAAGTAAAATAATAATAATAATAATAATTAATATATTTTTAAAAATCACTAAAAATTATAAAAATATGAATTGAAAACTTAAAAATTATTTTTGAAAATTCCAAACCAAATAGAAATTTTTTTACTATAATTATATTAGACTTCTTTAATATTTAATTCACATGAATTTAGTTTCATTTTTATCAATAATTCATTAGTTATAAGAATAGAAAAATGATAATGTCATATTTTTTTTCTTATTTATCATTGTGATTTAACATTATCTATATTAATTCCGATCACTTTAATTTTATTAGACGGGAGATCAGTGTAATTATTTTAAAATTATAAGACTAATATTTTATTGGGTGAGGCACCAATAAATTTCAAATAATGGCCTTATGAACTGTTTAATTCTTCATTTTTTCTTATGGATCCAAAGGCCTCATTTTAGTATGAACTACATAAAGGGCCAAATATAAGCGCTCGTGTTAAGTGTTAAGGGATAAATATGAATTTTCTCATAATATTAAAATTACTAAACATAACACTTTAAAAAAAGGGCGAATTATACTAACAGTTCCTAAATTTTGGAACTTGTGTCACTTTAGTTCCTGACTTTTCAATTGTGATACATTTGACTATAATTTTGAATTTTATTTCAAATAAGAACAATTGAAGACATCATTTACTTTGCAAATGAAAAATGCTCAATTTCAAGAGCAAAATTGTCAATTGGATAAAATATAAACTAGTTTGACAAAAATAAATGTGAAATTTTTTTTGAATTTTTAAAAATTATTTCTATCCACCAAAGATAAAATTATATAAAAATGATAATTTTTTTACATTTTTATGTTTTTTTTTTATTTTATCAAATTAATTTTTATTATGTGTTTGGATGATAATTATGTAATGAGTGGTTGTTTTTGTTGATATTTTTGGATAGTTATTATGTAATAGATGGTTATTTTTTTTGTTAGCAGATATTTTTAAATAATTATCATATAATAAATAGTTATTAAGCTTTTAATGTGTGATTGATGTTTAACATATGAAATATTTTTAGTTTTGAATTTTTTAATTTAATGGATTGATTTAATAATGGTATCAAAGTTGTTGTCATGTTTGGCTTTTGAAAAAATAGAAACTAATTTAAAGAAAATAAATATAAAAAAATTTATTTTACAAACTTATTTCTACCTTCCCAAAAGATAAAATTATATAAAAATAATGTGTTTTTAAACTTATTTTTTTACCAATTTAATTTTAAATTTCTTAAAAAAAATTTCTGGAAAAAAGATTATGAAAACCAAACCAAACCAAACAAAACATAACTTTATAACCAAGAAAATGCCAGTATTATTCATTAAAAAAAAGGCCATTACATTTTAAATAACATATAAGTTAATCAACACAAAATAAGTTGTATGACAACTTTACCCTTAAAATGGACCATTCATAAAAAAAAATATCTTTGATTGTCTTTATTTTGAATAGGATTCAAAATTTAGGATTAAATGTATTACAATTAAAAAATTAGTAACTAAAGTGACACAAGTTTCAAACTATAGGGATTGTTATTGTAATATGCCCTTAAAAAAAACTATTTAGTGTACTTTTTTCAAACTTAACATTCCAATGTAATACTCCGAAAATATAATACTTCAATGTAACACACTAAAAATTCTTTAGTGTACTTTTCTCAAACGTAGTTTGGAGTGTAAATTTGGCCCGAGCATAGGCCCGGTGCTAGCCCATGTCAGGCTACGCAGCCAGAATTCGTGTTGGTTGGCCCATGGGAAAAAAACTATGCCTAGGCCTAGGCCTAGGGGTATTCGGGTCTCAAGTAGGTCTAGGCCTAGACTCGAGCTTGGAATGGGTCTGAGCCGAGCCTAACCATTTTTTTAATATTTTTCAACAAAAATGACACCAGGTCTCGAGGGGCCTGGGCCTCTGATTGGGCTTTGAGTGGACCGATGGGCCAGGCTGAGAAAGGCTTTAGAACACACGACCCAAGCCTAGGCCTAGGGTCTCAGGCTGGGCTCAAGCCCAGGCCTAATTGGACCAGGCTCACTCAGGTCGCAAAATGGGTTTCGGGCAGCACACGGACCAATTTTACACCTCTATCCTTAGTGTACTTTTCTCAAATGTAACAATGTAATATTTCACAAAATCTCCTTATTGTACTTTTTTCAAACATAACACTCTAATGTAACACATTAAAAAATTTCTTAGTGCATTTTTCTCAAACGTAATAATGTAACATTTCAAAAAAATTCTTTAATAGGCTTTTTACAAACGTAACATTCCAATCAATATAACACACAAAAACTCTTTACTGCACTTTTTCCAAACATAATACTCCAATACAACACACTAAATAACTCTTTAGTATACTTTTTTTAAACGTAACAACATAACATTTTTCTCAAACGTAACATTCCAATCAATATAACACACAAACACTTGTTAGTGTACTTTTTCCAAATGTAGCACTTTAATGTAACAATTCAATATAACACCAGAAAATTACATTAATAGAAATATAGATTTCCAGGCTTAACAACTAACACTTTAGCCACCAATCCCCCTAAAAAGAATTTTCTACTCCTCACATTTCCATTCCCATCCCAAAAACAAATCAGAAAATTGAAAAAATGAATTACAAAAGGACATTCACTTAAACTCAAATGATATCAAATCAAATAAATACAACTTTTCAAAATAAAGAGATTAATTGGTTCATAAGAAAACTCTTAGGCCCCGTTTGCTTTCAGAGGTAGAATGGAGGAGATTAATAGTGAGGGGATTATTAGTGAGGGGATTAAGTAAAATTGTGTTTATTTTGATGATAATTGTTGGTCTAAGGATTGTTAAATTATTTTTATATGAAATAAATATAAAATAATAAAACAAATAAAAAAATACAAAAACATTAAATATTAATGTTTTTAAAAAAATGCCCAACATGTAAAAAATAAAAATAAAAATAAAAAAGAATTTAAAAAATAAAAGATTTCCAAAAAAATAAAATAAAACAAATAAAACAATGATTTTTACTTAACAAAAAATACAAAAAAATTAAACATTAATGTTCTTAAAAAAATGCCCAACATGTAAAAAATAAAAATAAAAATAAAAAAGAATTTAAAAAAAAAAGGCCCGACAGACTAATTTCTAATACCAAGTTCCATATGCCTATCCTAATCCCCTCCTTAAGGGGATTCGTAGTTCAGAGAGAATTACAAATCCCCTCTCCATCTCTCAAAATAAATATAATATTAGTGGCTCCCACCTCACTATGAATCCCAATCCCCTCCCTATAATCCAAAACAAACGGGGTCTTAGAATTAAATGATTCAACATTTCTTCATATGGGATTTATAGATAAATTTTCCTATTTTCTTTATACCTCAGGGAGGTCAACGTAATTATCCCTCCAAAAAAATTTTAAAAATAAATAGGTAAATTACACTAACCTTCCCTAAGATTTGACTCTCTTAGTGTTTTAATTCACATAATACATAATTTATTTTTTATCCGTAATTCATTAGTTATATATTTTACACTTAAATGTATATTTTACTATATTTGACTTTATATTTCACAATTATCTGTGTTATTTCAAATTCTTTTAGCCTCATTGAAAGGAGATTAGTGTAATTTTATCAAAATTATAAATCTTATTATGTTTTTCTCAAAAAGTCAAGAGAGATTTGTGTAATTTACCTTTTATTTAATTAAACTCTTTCATTTTTCAAATTTGTGTTTCCTTTCGTAAGTGAAATTGCACCTTTTTTTTGGGGACCAATTTACTTTTCGATAATGCTCCCTTTTTAGTTTGGGTGTGTCACAATGCAAGTTGATTCAAGTCTATTGTGAAATCACTTTTCTTCTCATTTTTTTTCTTTACGCTGTGTTTGGTTGGAGGATTTGGGAAAGGAAATGGAAAGGGAAATGGAAATGAAAGGAAAAGGAGAAAGAATTAATAGAATTCCAAATCCCAACTATGTTTGGTTGTGTTGGTTATAAAATAGAATTGATATCCTAAAAGGTCTCCTATTTCTTTATTTATTTCTCACTCCATTTCTTTTCCCATATATTTTTTATTATAACCAAACATAAATAGGATTACATTTCTCATTCCTTTTCCAAATCCCACCCCAAAAACCCCAACCAAACACAGCATTAACGTTTTTTTTTGGGGAACCTTAGAGAAGAAAATTCGGAGGGAAAAAATGAAGGTTTAAGATTTCTATATATTGATTTATCTTCTGAATTGAACTGTGTAATATTTATAACTTGAATCTTACATGATTAGGAGTGATTCACACTAGTGCAAAATTCTTTTTATTTGCTCATTTTTTTTCTTTAACTTTTTTTTTGGGGAACCAACTTATTAGTATTATGTAATTATCCTTTTCAGTTGGTGTGTTGCAATGCAACTTTTTTGGTTTCTTTTTTTTTTTTTCTCAAGAAAAAGATCTTCAATGCAAGTTGATTTAAGGTTGTTGTGAGAATCACTTTCATCCTCTTATTTTTTCATTTAGGCTCAGTTTGTTTATAATGAAATAGGTAGAAAATAAAAAGAAAAAGAATTAACTTCTATGAGTTTGTTTAGCTTGAAAGTAGTGGAAAGTATAAGAAAATTAATTTTTTTATACAACTCATATTAGCATTGTAACTAATTTTTTATTTCTTGCAAAAAAATACAAAAAAACACAAGAAAAATTGATTGTGTGAGTTATCCATAACTAAACTTTTAAATTTTTTTTTTCTTACAAAATTTTCATCTTAATCAAATGCTTAAAAGAAAATATATTTTCTTTTTTATTTCTTTTCTTTCACTTCATTTTCTTTTACTTTTATTTTCTTTCTAATCAAACAGAGCCTTAAAATTTCTTTTTTTGGAGGACCAATTTCTTGTTCAAGAATTTTTCATAGTTTATGGACGATTCTTAATATCATGTAGTAGTAGTAATAATAATAACTTCCAACTATGGATTAGAATTTTGGTTTAAAATATGATAGCTTTTCGGTAAGATATGTTAAAATAAATCACCTTTATTTCATAGGATAGAATTAAGGAATGAAAGAGATAATTAATACTTGGTCCCCACGCCAAGAGATTATCATAGGATAATAATTAGAATAAACTCAAAATTCACCGTAATGTGGTTAAACATTTATCTAATTTTTTTTCCCAACAAGTTTTCAAGCCATGTTTAACATCCTTTTCGTTTTCGTTTATTTGTGTTATGAAAAACAAAAACAATGAAAGTTCTAAACACCCATCACTTCTATTTTTGTGAAGAAAAAAAAAAATCAAAAACAATTAAATGTGGGTTCTTCTAATAAAATTCCAAAAACGATTTTTCAAATATAGTATGCTAAACAAATTACGAAAACGATTCAAACAGGCAATGACTAACATAATAAACTAACAGAAAGAAATTATTAAATTTTAAATATTTGACATACCAAGAGGTGTTACAAGACTCCTTGGTGGCAATCTGAAAAATATAGGCACCATTTTACACAAGTCTTGAATTCCCCGGTACATATTCCAAAATCGTCTTCAATTGATTAACAAATCTGAATCTAGCATTTAATTGTACAAACCAAATGACAATGCATTTCAAAGGGAAGATGTCATTTTGAGAAGAAACAAACTGAGTGGGGAAGCAATGAGTAAAGCTCATGAGAATTGTGTTTTGTACACAAACTCAACAAAAGAAAGAGTATTTGTCTTCTTAAATTTACAAATTCAATCTACCAGTCAATGAAAATCAGTTTCCAGACACCGACCCAATTTCAAATTTGTGCAAAACCAAGATGGCAATTACAAGATAGTACAACGACCCCGCTCCTCTGCTGGTTGTGCTGCTGCTTGCGGGTACCTGTTTGACTCGGATGGATTGTATGTAAACTCTGCAGTATCAAGCCCATACTGATTTTCACATGCAAAAAAAAAAGGAATAATCCATGTGTCAGTAAAACAAATAGAATACACTTTGGATGGTAACTGGTATAATACATCAGGGGTGTTCATTAGGGCCGTGCTTGGATCTAGGATTTCGGTACAGATTTGTGGAGGAAAAAGAAAAAGTGAGGGAAAAAGAATCCCTACCCAAACGATTGGGAATTAATTATCAAACTTACAACTAATATAGCAATTATGGAATTCATGGAAAGACCATAACTGCACAGTCATGACATAATCAGGTATTGATATTCAAAAAGTTCTGTCTATCTAGAACACTTAATAAATTGGGTAAATTACATTAACCGCTCTAAGAGTCGGAAAAGCCCCACAAATTTGGCATAACTACATGGACTTCCCTAAAATTTTAATTCACATAACATTTATCTCCCTCTTCATTAGTAGTCCATTAGTCATGTGGATGAAAAAATAATGTCGGCTCTTTTACACTAAAATGTATGTTTACCCTTATTTATCCTTTTGTCTACACAACACTTGCATTAGTTCCAGTCACTTTAGGCTTATTAAAAGAGAGATCGGTGTAATTACACTAAACTTGTGGGACTAATAGTATTTTTTCTAATCCTCAAAGATGGTCAATGAATAAAATTTGTAGGCCTTTGCCTGACATACCACAAAGCTCATGCTGTTGAAAAATGTCTTACAAAAGACTACCACATGAAGCACCCCAAATATTTTTTTTAACTTAATAGTATACCAAAACAGATTGCACCTTTTCTCTCATACGTGCACTCCAAGCATCGTTTCTGCCTGGGCGCTGATCAAGGGAACCAGCAACCGGTACACCCGTAGTTGGAACTGGTGGCCTGTTCATCAATGGTTGTCGGATTTGTTGTCTGGGGACACCAATATACTCATCATCGCTGTCATATTCTACTGGTCGGTTAGCAGCCCTCACAATAAGAGCTAACAAGAATAGAAGAGCCTGCAATTACATGGGTAGCCAGTAGAACTAGAGGAATTAGCAGACCAACAAACATAAACAACTCAAAATGAGCATACTTACTATTATTCTTCAATACAGTCAGATAAGTAAAATTTTAAGAAAAAGCATGTCCAATCTTATAAATTTTAGAACTTGCTAATAAAATAAGGTCATTCTAGGATTTCAGCAACTGAAACTCGCATGCAAATCCATTAATGAAATAATGTGGAGCAACATGACAAGCACTCTGCATCATTGCATTTTTTGCCATACCAAACTAGGATTTCAGCAAATGAAGCTTATATGCAAATCCATTAATGAGAGAATCTGGAGCAACATGAAAAGGACTCTGCATCATTGCAATTTTTTCCATACGTGGCTACATGTTTACATTTACGTGCCTTGGAAAACCCCAAAATTGGTGCTACATTTTTTACTCTCTTCTGAGGTTGGCATGTCTAACAAATTGATATTTTCAATGTCTCATAGACACCAACACTTTTTGGTTAATGCTACAAAGCATATCACAGACTGTTGGATAATAATATGAGTCCATAAAGAAAAAACAGCCATTTAAATTTCACAATATGATTTCCACTGCAGTCAAATCCAACACAAATAACCGTCTAACCAATGAGCATGAATGGCCTTTTTTAATAAGCAAAGTTCTATTTAAGTTATTTTTTCTTTTTTCTTTTTGGTAAATGACCCTAATATAAATTTCACAATTTGGCACTCGGTGTTATCAAATAGTAACCCTCTATTAAGTAAAGTTAATGCAAGACCCAAGTAGAACAACACTTCTACGGGGGAGAGATATCCATGTTAGACATGTCACAACCCACTTCTCAAACACGCCTCAAAATAGGTACAATACTTCTTGAATGTTGTGTCTTGATTTGGAGAGAGAGAGAGAGAGAGAGAGATTTCATATTTTCAAACACTTTGAAGACACTCCCAACATGATCTGTGTGGTGAATCTCTTAATAGGAACAATGTTAGCATTTTAGGGAATCCAACTTGCCAACCCAAATGTGTCTTGAAATACTTTTAAACAATACACAGCACACGCATGATCTACATAAAATATACACTGTCCCGTTTTATGTATCTTAGTTGACTATGCACAAAGTTTTAAAAAGGCACCTTTGAATGAAAAATTTACACTAATGTTCTTTGTCTTGTTTGAATATATCTTTGTCAATTGCAATTGCATTTGAACATAAATGTAAAGAAGGGTAATATGGGAAAGGGACCATTAATTTTTCTAACCTTTTCAAACTAAAGATACATAAAATGGGACTTCCAAAAAAGGAAAACAAGACGAATGAAATTGGACATAGGGAGTAATCCATCAAAAAAATAACATGGTAACTAAAAGAAAATAAGGTAAAAAAGCAAGTGAGAGTGAAGAAGGCAAATTGAATATGCTTCGGTTTCCAAATTATGCAAATTGAAGTAGAAATATTTGGATAATAATTAAATTACATACTTTTCATATAGCATATGCATAACAGTACCTAAATATATTGATACCTTACCATATCTCTATTACTTTTTCAGGATTTGCCTGTGAGTGTGCCTGTATTGTGTTTTGTCCAATGTCTATATGCCACATAGAGCAAGAAAAATCATATTCTACACTATCCAATTGCAGCAACTTGTTGAGAGTGAAAAAGGCAAATTCAACACAGTAAACAGATTGCTCAGGAGCTTGAAACCACCTTACTGTGAAGAACCATGATTTAAAAATAAAATAAATAAATGCTCAAGACAATTCAGCAACAGTTACAACAACAGCAACCACCAGTATGGTTGTTTGTTTTCAGTCATTTATCTATCCATTGTATTGGCAGGAAATTCCAACAAATTCTCCATAAATATGATTTGTCATATTTCAAGCAATCAGAGATGAGAAAAGTGGAATACTTGCAAAAAAAATGAATGCATCTGCCACTCGGATACAAGAAAAAAACAAATTAATGTCAAGTTTCAAAAGCAAAAGACATCTTCCCATGTTTACCTGGAAAATAACAATCCCAAGAGCAACCCATCTGAAAAGTTCCCAATTGTCGTCCAGAAACTCATATATCATATCAAAGTCCCCAGTTTTATCAGTTGGAATGTCCTGAAACAAATAATACACAACTAATCAGATACCCAAGTACCATCTTGAAACTCAAAAGGTCAGTTAGAATAACACTCACGTCTTCCCAGCTTTTGTCAAAGAAGATAAAAGCTGCACATGCCAGTTCTACCAAAATCAGCAAGATCATTAATACCGCATACTGTCTTGACTTAAGGAATCCATTCACCATCATCCACAAAGAGAACAATATGCATGCATGTTAACCCACAGCACCTAAGATTCAACAATCTAGCAGGATCCCAAATTTCATTACTAGAGTAATTTAACACAGGCATGCTTAATGAATATTAAGTATTACTAATTTACTATTGCATCATTGTCGTCATAAAAAACAATAAATAAAGAAAAAAGAAAAGGAAAATGGATAGGCATGCACCAATTCACCCACAACACAAAATTTATTTGTCAATCTTAAAAGGTTCCTTATGACTTCATCAGTGGAACAAACTAACCTAGGTATGCTTGACAAACATGAAATGTATAAAACTGATTTTATGTTCAGGACAATAGCATCATGGTAACAGCTAAAATGAAAATAACAAGCACGCTGTCAGCTACTGAGTTGTATGATGACGGGGCAGTCATCTTGCCAGATATTAACATGACATCATCACCATCATATCAATGGCTGTGGTGTAGCCGTGTAGGTCCCCCATCACATAGAAAATATGTAATTTACTAGATGTGGAATGCACAAGTGATGAGAAATTTAGGATACACAAGTCAGGCAGCATCCATTCCGTGTTGCTGCTCCAATACAACCGAAACAAGATATTACAAAGAGAACCACGCCAACACCAATAAATAAATATATGAACCTGCAAAAACATGACCACACTGGAAATTAGTTCACATTTCAAATTTCTGTTAAATAAAAGATTGATGAGAGTACAATGTGTATGTGCATATAGACCAAAAAAGAATATAAAAATATCACAAGCATAACCTCAAACAATGTGTATCATGAATCTAGCCACAAAAATCATTAAGATTACTCAATTCCTTAACTAGTTTATATCATGATTCTGGCCATACAAAATTCACAAAAATAATTTAAAATTCCTTAAATAATTACTGCATAATAAGAGCCTCATGTATAACCAACAAGTGTGCATCACATAAGGATGGTAAAGAAACTAAATTAAAAACCTGAAATTCCTCATCAATATAAAATTTTTGCATCACAAAGGTTCCAAAATTTTCATTTGTCTGAACCAAAGAAAGGATACATTAAATCAATCCACCTTTTCATTTTTCTTTTATTTTTCTTCGAGGTTATACGAGGTTAAATCAATCCCTTGATGGCAAACTTGCATTACTATTTGATTTATTTAAATGCTCTAAGAAATCTATCCAACATGTGCCATACCACCTCAGCTTGCTGTTGACAACTATGAACTACACTACACTTCTTAGAACTAGTGAAAGGACAACAACATAGCAGGATAGAAAAAATACGAGCACTATGAATTCAAGTAGAGAAAACAAACCAAAAAAAAAAGGGATGCAACACATTCAGTAGTGATAGTGGTTCTCCTATAATCCCAGGTACAACCATGGTAAATATCAAAAATATTATATGCCATTTCTCAACATAACACATACTAAACAACTTTTAAATCTCGTGTTTCATTTCTTAATTGGTTTTTGAAAAAGCCAAAACTGATACCAACGAAATCAAATGTTTCTATCAAGATCATGTGGGTAGAGGTCACTACCCTGAAAACATAATTAATTTACTATCCAATTTTTTTTTATATTTTATTTCACCACCTTTTCTAGAGACCAGATGTAGCATAAAGAGCTCAATGCAACTATAAAGGTATCATTACCAATGGGAAAAATTAAGTTCAACTGAAATCAAATTCAGACAATGAGATATAAAACAAGTCTTCTCAACACACAAAAGCACAAACACAATTAGCAAAGTGGGGGGCCATACCAAGCTTTCGGGAGGCTATCCCAAAAGCTGCTTGACAGAGAAACAGCCATGAGCATCGGCCGACCAAGCTGTACCATATCTGCACTGGTGGGAGCGATATCACTAGAAGATGACTTTTCAAACATCACAAACAAGTAGACCCCATAAGCCACAATAGCCAGACCCGTAAGAGTCATCAAGAAGTTCAAAATCTTCAATAAGCATTCCCAACAACCCCTACAAGCCATGCACGCCATTCTCTACAATTCCTTCAATTACAGCCCTTACAAAGAACCTTCTAGTTCATCAAAACTCCAACACACTGAAACAAAAAAACTAACATCAACCGAAAAATATAAATATCAAATATATAAATAATCTTGTAAGAAATTAAAATCCGAGAAATAAAAGACACTACTTGGATCTTAAGGCCCTTCTGTTTCCACAAAAAATGAAAAATAAATAAATAAATAAAAAATTTGAAGCTCACGGTGATAAAGAATACATACACAGGAATATAAAATTTCTCAGAAAGTTCAGTTTAGAACTATTTTCCATGGAAACAAACGGAGCCTAATAAAAATTCCATCACTTCAAATCGGGGAATCTGAGGTAATTCAATGAAATTCCGATTCTCTATGATCTGATCGTTACAAGGCGTGCGAATCACAGACAAAATCGAATTCCGATTGTCGAAAAAACTGAAGTTTGACGGAAAATTGAAAGTTCGAAAGGAAAACCATGAAATGATAATTAAACCCCACAATTTTTTTTTAAAAAAAAAAACAAAAAAACAAAAAACGAAAATCTTAGGTTGGATCGTGAAGAGAAACAGAGATTGTAAATATTAGTTAGAGAAAAGAGAGAGAGAGAACTTACAGAGGTACGTGTTATGGATTCGAGTCTCAGATTGCAAGCCTCAAAGATTCGAAATCGGAGAGAGAAAGAGAGAGAGAGTGGGAATTGGAAGGGGCAAGAAAAAGGTCGTCTTTTTTTTGTGATTTCTGTGTGTATCGTTCGCCAGCTGGGCATTGATACGGGCGCCTCAATTTTTTACTATGTGACCACATTTTATTTTAGGCTTTGTTTGAGAGATGGGTGGATTTTTATTTATTTATTTATTTATTTTAGATTTCGTTTGAAAATAATATATTTTAGTAATTTTTAAATTTTTTTTATAAAAAGATTACAGAAAAGTGAATAAAATAATGTGACAATTTATAATGATATTTTAATTTTTGGCTCAAAACCTCATTTTGGCTAAGTTTTTTTGATTTTTTTGACTTTTGTAAGAGAAAAAAATGAAATGATTATAATTTAAATATGATATTTTATTTTTTTGTGACTATTTTAACCAAAAAACCCCTTACCCAATATGCCAAACGAGGGCTTAGGAGGATTTGGTTAAAACCTGCTAATAAAACTTTAATGTGCTAAGAATAAATACAATTTTTTTTTATAAAAAAGTACAAGTAGGGCTGTAAATGAACCGAGTTGTTCACGAACAAGCTCGGTTCGGCTTGTTAAGGGCTCGATTCGTTTATCTTTATTTAAATTATATAATAAATATATTATTTACATAAGGCAGGACAAGACCATGGTGGCTTGCTATAACTAATAATTTTATTTTGCAATAATTCATTAATTTCTTTTTTGCACATTTCAACTAATTCATGACTCATTTGAATGTGCTTTGCTGACTTGGGCTTGGAAGAACTAGATGTTGGGCTTCCAAGATTGACTGGAGGAAGTGAGCTTCCTTGTGTTAATGGAGCAGTTGAGTTATGCTGAGCTTTAACTATAGCAGGTGTTGGAGCATGAATATTGACTGGAAATTCTACTTGGACTTGTTCAATGATCCGTGGAATTTTGAAATTATCCCACAATTTAACAAAGTGTTGGCGAAAGATTATGTCATTAGAAATAGCATATTACCATTTAAATATCCAGGGAATTTTATATTTGGAGATAAAAATGAGCAATGGAGGGAATTTCTTTTGTTGTGGGCTAAATGAGAAAACAATAGAAAAGTAGTTAACTTGCTCAATCATGATAGAGGGGAAGATATCATTAATAGCCCCATATTGTGACCACCAATGCAGAAACCAAGTGGGGAGTTTTGACTTAAATTTATGATCAAATTGGAGGAACCAGGAATGACTGTTTGACTCATTTTGATACAGGAGGACCTTAAACCAAGCATCAATATAGTCATAATAACTATATTGGATTTCATGACCAGGTAAGTCTCGGAGTTGGAAAGGAGATCCCCATTCATTCAAAGAGACTATATTGTGAATATATAATGCATGGTACACAATTTTACTAGTGTAAGTTCGATCATAAATATGCTTAATAACAATGGATTGATAATTGAAAAGGATGTCTTTGTAATATGTGATTGATTTTTCCGGATGAAGAGGAACAAAATGCCATCCAGGAGGAAAATAGGATTTGGCTAGGTCAAGAACATTATCGGTATTTTTGTGACTGGGTTCTTTGAAAAAGAGATTAGTTGTATGAGATTTAACATAATCAGAACGAGCTGATTTAATAGGGTTAGGAGGGTAACGAGTAACAGACTGAGAAGAAGAGGCGAATGGATCAGTAGCCAATGCAGAGGTATAACTAGGTTTAGGTATGTTACCAAGAACTTGGTAACGATTGACTAATTCAGCATGATGATATCTGGTGACTAATTCCAAAGGAGGAACTAGTTGACTAGAAGGAACAAGAGCCTTACTAGAAGGTCTCAAAGCTCTCTGAGCAGACATCTATAATAAAATAGGTGGACTAAAATTAGCATCCACTAAGAATGTCTAATTTGCTCATATGATAATCAGCACAGTTAATATAGTGAGCCAAGAGATTACGGCGACTGCAAATGGTGTGAAATCGAATAAATTGAGCACGTTTAGTAGGTTTTTTGGCTAATTTGAGGCAAGCAATATGGTGAGTAGTGTGGTGAATGAGGTTTTGGTAATGGGTAACTTTAGATTTATGGTAGGAAATAAAAGGAGTTGCCATCCCTTATCCCCCTTGTAAAAATTCTCTGGTAAGGAAATCAGGAATAGAATTTTGACAACCAGGTATATATTCAATATCAAAATAAAAAATACTTGAGACTTTCTCTTAGAGGGTGCGATAGGAGGTAGGCCATATTGTTCACAGAAATTTCCTAGTTCATACTTAGCTCTATGTTTATCTTTAGCAGTTTTTTGGCTAAGTTTTAGATCGATACACATTTTTAATCCTTCTTTTTGGATTGTACTGATTATATCACCATAGGTTAAATTATCATATTCAATTATTCCAGTAGGTTGACTAAGAACATCTCTGATCTTATGAGCAAAAAGGCTAGGTAGACCATTAATAAATTTTTCTTTCCAAAATGATTTAGTACAATCTTTGCGTAGCATTACTCTGGATGTAAAGACATCTTTATACCATCTGAAATCACTTAATGTGGGACAAGTAAGGTTACTAAGTTGATCATGTATTCTAGAATATATTAGTAGGTGTGCCAATAAAATGTCTGACTATAGTATAAATTAGGATATTGATACCATCAGGTTTATAATAGCCAATTGTTTCATCAAATATAGGTAAATCATTTTCATTTTTTTGACTCATGTAAAATAGATTCTCTTTGATCTTCAGTGAGATATTTTTCCCACAAAGATTTTAACATACCAGTAAAACCAGAGGTTATTAATGAAACAATTTCGGGTTGAGTATAATCTGGGTAATTACTAAGATAACTATTGGCAACCATAGATAAATGGTTTAATTTTTGAAGGATTTGATTTTCGCTAAAACCATCAATATTCCATTCGTAGAGTTTTTTAGCAGAAACAAAAAATTGATTATTAAGATTAGTTTCTTCATATTGAAGATCAGGGGGAGTAGGCCTAGAGTACCAATTTTTTGTAAGAGTTATAGGATTTACTTTAGGATAAGTAATTCGATTAAGATTAGAAGATTGAAATTGTTGAGCTAAAAGATGAATATTATTGTCAGATGTGTTGGTTTCTAATTGATGAGAAATAATATCAAGAGTGGGTTGTTGGTTTAATACAGTAAGACCTTTTTTAGTTGAGGGAGAAGCGTCTTTTTCATTTGAAGGAGAGGCTAATTTAGTGAATAATTGTTCTATGATTTTAATAGTAGAACTATCCTGAGTAACCAAACTATTTCTTTTGAAGCGTTGACTAGGTAGATTAAGTAAAGGTTTTTCTAAAGGTTGTTTTGTAGAATAATGAGTATAATCATCTAAATTTGTTTTTATTTTATCTAACTATTTTCCAATTGTTTTTAGGCATTGGTTAGTATAATTATTTTGTTCAATGACTTTCTTTAATTCAGGTTCATTACCAGCTATCTTAAAGGGAGAAGCTTTAATACTAGATCCTTGGTGTTCTATGATAATAGTTTCTAATGGAGGGTGACTAGAACTAATAGAAGTATTAGAAGAAGTTTTCCATTTAGTTTTTGTAATTGTATTGACTTTTTGTAATAATTTTCCAAATATTCAAAGAAAGGAACTTCTATATTATGTTCAGTCATGAATTTATACCATTTATGAGTAATTTTGGATTGTTGATGAGGATCATATTTAAGTTGGTAAGAGTGGCGTTTGCCTTTTTTATTTTTAGATTTAAATTTAGTATGTAATGTATCTAAGTCAGGAGCAAAAGATTTACAAATAGTTAATAATTGGGGGTTTATTGGAGGTATAACTTCAAAGTCAGTTTGTGTTGGTGAATCCTGTGAGACAGTATCTTCTTCAAGAAGATGTGTATAACTTGAGTAGACAGGTTTACTAATCTGGGAAGTTGCAGAATCATTCACTCTTTTCATTTTGTTATGTAAAGTTTGACCAATATGAATTTGACTATTTTTTCTGAATAAAGGTGTATTAAGTATTTCATCTTCTGTTTTAGTGTCAGTTGGTATACTAGAAGTACTATGTCTAGAGGATTGAGTAGATCTATTAAATTTAATTCTAACTGAGCCATCAGTAAATTGTTGAATGTTTTGGATGTCTTGACTAGTGGATTGTTTTTTATTATATTTGTAATTTTCATTGACTGTAACCCATTAGTCTGGGAGGGTAATATCTTTCCATTCAATCATTTTAGGAATATTTATATTAGTATCATTACTACTACTTTGAATTAGTAAAGTTTTGTCTTTTGGGCTTTTGTGTAAAGCTTGAACATTTAAATTAGTTTTAATACATTTGTAATAAACACGATAAATTAAAGCAATATTATGAAGTTTTTCTTTCATAATTGTAAAAGAACCATTTAACTGGATATTCAAAGTTAAAGCATCTAATATATGTGGATCTCTAAGACTAAGTGTAAAGTTAGGAAAACAATTAAAATGGACATGTCCTCTATGAAGACCAGTTTCCATCATACCCATTAAACTATCATTATAATCAAGAAAACGAGCATCTCGTAAACATAATAAAACAGAAGTATTTTTACCTTGTTGAGTTAATAGTTTGATTCCAACTTAAATTAATCCTAAGTGAATAAAATTATGACCAGTTTTTAAATGATGTTTAATAGTATTAGTATCAAGTAATTGACATGCTTCCTTGGGTTTTTCTAAAGCATAAGCTTGTTCTAAGGTTTTGACATAGAGATTAACATGAAATGTAGATTGCATAAAAGTAGTTTTATATATTTCTTTAATTGGTAATTGTGGTATATTCCAACTCACATCAATTTTATCATTTTGTATTTCTACATCTTCTTCATTAATTACTAAACCTTGATTAGGTATAGAGGGTAGTGTCATTGACCTAGAGTTGACAGAAGAGTTACTTCTAAATAATCGACTCATGTTTCCCTTTTCGTAAAATAACTTATAGTGAGCTTAATATATTGTCTAAACTTATCATGTTTTCACATACAATGCGTTCACACATACCCGTTCCGAAAAACCCCTATGTATCCAATACTGCCTAACCAAAGGACTTACTTAGGACCTGGGACGAAAGATGGGTGGTTAATAACAACGTGGAAAGACACAGATAAAGTTTGTGACAGATTAAGAGCACTGCGAACAATTTTTAGAGGAAAGGAACAGAGTGGATTAAATAGAAACAATACTTCAATAAGCAATACTTCAACATAACGTGGTTGTGATACCAAAAGGAGACGGAAGCAAGAACAGAGGGAAGGAAATAGCACTGACTTTAAATACTTGAATAAAACACTTGAATAAAACTTAAAATCAAACTTACAATAATATATATAAATAATAATATAAATAATATTAAAAAAATTTATCGAGCTGAGCTCGAGCTCAATAAATGAGTTTGATAAGTAAATGAGCCAAGCTTGAGCTCAGCAAAGCTCGGCCTGGCTCGGTTTGTTTGCAGCCCTAAATACAACATATACTAGTATTACTAAAATATTAAAATTTAAAATAATATAACTTTTGATCTAGATATATATTTTTAATAAAACTAGTATTTTTAGAATTCTCTCGTCAAAATCTATCAAATAAAATCCATGTTGACTATGAAATTTTAAAAAAAATAAAAATTGTTACCGTCGAAATAGATATAAACAATAACATATTACTCTGGTAATATTGTTCAAGAAAAAATATATATTTTATTTACTCAATTATGCGCCTCATTCTGAGAGGTTCATAAAATAAAATAAATTAGACTGTCTTTTTCACCAAACAAAAGTCTAATAAAGAAGTTTTGACTAATTTTCCTTTATTTTAAGGACTGAAAATCCTTTGTAGTGCTTTGCCTGTAGTGCTTTTTGTAATGTACCAAAACAACATCGTTTTAGTGCACACTTGCAAAAAATAAATAAATAAAGAGAGATGCATCGGCAACCCTCTCTTCTTCTCTGGCAAGCTCCATTATTGATAGCCCCTTACCCTTCCTATTCCACTTCCCCTTCCCCCCAGCTGCCATCAACATCCCCTCCGATGATCTCTCCAACCTCCCTATCAACCTTCCAAATCTGTAGGTTCCATTACTGCAACTTCCAACAATGGTGGTAAGGTGAATAACAATGGTGAAAAAAAAAAAAAAAACTAACTAGGATATGGGATTTGGTCATTCATTACTAAATTAGAACATGACGTTGAGTTCTCTATAAAATAAATTAAACAAAAAAATACAAAAGGGATCCAGGCACTAAAGACGATGTTCACTCATTTTGGGAAGGCAAAAAAAGTTACCTTATTGGCTTATTTATATCATCTTTCTATTTTTTTTACACATTTTTTTCATAATAAGTCAATTAGTTAAAAAAAATCACTCCCAAAATTAGCCTAAATGACATTATAGTCCCCCAAGCCATAAGCATTGGGTTTATTTATGAGAAAATTACAAATCAATTTCAACTCTTTCAAAGCTAACTATTTGAATAACAGCACATATTTGAACTTTTCAGACTTCGTACTCAATGTTAAGAGTATAGGTTTGAATCTTCACTTGTGCTCCAATCCGTAACTTAGCGCTACATAGTTAAGTGACTCTGTTGTGTAACACCACCTAAGGGTGATCTCTGAGATCTCAGCTACTTCAAATCTAACCCCAGATGTTATCCCTCTCTAGTTCGACTTTTTTTTTTTTTTAAAGAGTAAAATAATTACAAACATATGAGGTGTATTTTTTTTTTTACAAAATATCTCAACAAAAGTTATACCCTATTTTTCAGTAAATAACTTATCCCCTTTATACTATCTTGTAATTTTTTTAGGTTAAATTTTTCTCAAGTGCAAATTGTTTAGGCTCGTGAGGCTTGTCATGGGTTTTATTTAAATTGTTCATTTTATAAAATCTTATATTATGAAAAAATAAATAAATTAAGGTCAACCTAATAATTATAATAATTCTATTTTATCACTTTTATTTTTAAAAAATATATGACAAGTGTGCTTTTTTAAATAGACTATTCTTTTTTTGTAAATAAATATCATAAAATAAAATGATTATGATTATTAGATCGCCTTAATTTTTTTCATTAATGACATACACGATGATCCTACAAAACAAGACTTGTGATCCACAAGCCTAAACAATTCTATTTAAATTCATATTTGAATTTTTTTTTTAAAAAATCTACCCTATTTAGAAAAGGAAATATTAATTAATGCCATATTTGTTTATCATTTTATTTCAACTTTTGTGTATTGGTGTAATAACATTCATGTATATATGTGAGATCTACAATATTTTTAAACAAAATAATAATAATAATAAAATGTGAGACTTACAGATCTGGAAGCACGACAAGCACTGCTTATCACGACCCAAACCTGCCCCCTATAGGTTTAGCATCGTAACTGGCCAGTAATCCTAGAATTACTGAAGGCCTCTAAAACAGAATCAAAATATATTGGGCTAGCGGAAACAAAGTATATACAACAAGTAGTCCAATGAGCAACAATTCTAAATGAAATAATAAAGATGCACATAACGTTAATTTACCCACCTTGTATTACTCACATAACACCTTGCACAAAAACATCATTCATGTACATACATACATATAACAAAAACCCGGCAATAGGATCATAAACTTTATAACGGTCTTTTCGACCTAGCCTTAACTTGAAGGCACCAAAAACTCAGTAGGGCTTCAATCGGTGGCTCAGCTAAAGGACCCTTCTAGGCTTGATCTCCAGGACGCTCACCTATACATATATGTATACAAACGGTGAGTTATAGCCCAGTGAATAACATTAATGTAAAGAGGTTAGTGAACGAATTTCAAATATATCATATTCATCAAACAGATCATAACAGAGTCAATCCTTATATTCGAACATAATAATGGTATATCCAATAGAACATATCATATTGTCATCCAACTAGAGTAATTGGTTCCGGATACCAATTAAACACATCACCACTTTGACAAGTGGCTAACAAGATCTCGTAATCACACATATGTCATGGACCCGCATTAACATGCTGTCCTCCATGACTTGGGACTTTCTATGCATGCCATACTAGATTTCAAATAAGACATTCATTCATGTTAACAAAATCACATTTTAGAAATCATAACTTATCTAATAACATTTCAAATACAATTCATATGAACATATCTTTACAATGACATTACTCATAGTGGGCTTCCAGAAATAATTGGTCGTCCCCGAGTCTTGACCTACAACACAAATGTACATAGCACAAAACATATTTCATCATTACACATTCTTATGGCCATTACGGCTTAGCTTTCTTTACTTTGGTTTCTTATTTAGTCTATTTCTCATAACTTGTACACGTGGACCAAATTCTCATATTTGTCTCATATTTTTAATTCAATTACTTATGTCATTTCTTAGATTATTATTCCTTAATGACTCATAATTCATGTCTAAATATGCTTAGGAAAGGATGGGAATGAAAATACGAACACATAATGTCTTTCTAAAATATGCTGAAAATGGCTTGACCGCTCGAGCGCACCTTTGGTCGCTCGAACGGACTACTCTATCTGCAAAAGTACTGGATGGTCATATTTTACGCTCGAGCCACAACTCCTTCGCTCAAGCGGTCCAGCAACACAAAAAGGGTTTGCTCGAGCCACCAAGTGGTCGCTCGAGCGGTCTGTAATAGACTGTAAAACTAATAGATGCTCGAAATGTCTGCTTGAGCGGCAAAACCTTCGCTCGAGTGACCTACAAAAATTTTAGGTTTTTAAAACAGAGTTTTGAGCTTCAAAATGCAAATTCAAAGGCAAAACTCATGCATGGCTTATTTTTAAAGCTTGAGAACTTTTCCATAAATATGAATACATGATCCTTTACAAACCCTTTACTCAAAACTCATGAATTTAACCAAAATTGGGTTCAAAACCTCCATGCAAGTAAGTTTCATAAACTCTTTTTCAAAACTTGATTGAATAGGTAATATGTGATGATTCAAACATGCATGTGCCCATTATCCATAATTTTTACATGAATGATCAAAATCAAACTTGACATGGCAAAACCCAACATGTTTAGGCATGCATGTAGAATTCTCTTCTTAATTCTTTCCTAAGCCTTCTCAAACATGGAATTTACTTACAAAACTTGTTAACATATGCATGCATATACATTTCATGCTTCAAACTCAACACAAATGATAAAACTCCTGAGGAAGGTGATGATTAAACACTTATATATACATGCATATAAGGATTATGATCAAATTTTGCATCTTCTTAACAAACTTATGTGAAATGCATGCAAATGATCATAACAACTCCATGAATTCATCTCTACAACACATAATGTTCTTGAATTAATAGTCAAAACCTTACCTAGAGCCTTCAATTACTCTTGTTCTAGCTTAATCTTGATGGATTCTAGCCAAGATCTTCAATTCTTTAACTCAAAACATGCAATTAATCTCATATAGTTCATGAATTCAACTCTAAATCATATAATCTCCAAGGATTAAAGGTTAGATTCTCACCAAAAGTCTTAACTTAGCTAGATTCTTGCACTTATTAAAGAACTCTAGCAAAATCTTTAATCTCTACAATTTCTCTTTCTAAAAGTGAACTCAATCTCTCTCTAAAACACAATCGCAGATTTTAGCACTAAGGAACGAAAGAAATGAGCTCAAGAATAAGTTTATATCAACCTTATATAGGCCCTGTTTGGTACAGCTTAATTTCAGCTTATTTCAGCTTTCAGCTTAATTTAAGCTATTTTGATGTGTTTGGTTTAGCTTATAGCTTATAGCTTATAGCTTTGTGGAAGTCAGAAAACAGCTTATTCTTTAAGTGGGGCAGGAGATGCTTTAAGAATAAGCTGAAAATCAGCTTAAGCTGAAAGTTATAAGCTATAAGCTGTTTAGGCATAAGCTATAAGCACTTTCCCACAGCTCTACCAAACAGGGCTATAGTTAGGATGGCTTATTATAATAATTAGAACATTTGGCCAACCAAACACAACTTAATTAATTAAACTGAATCAATTTTTAATTAAACTTACCAAACTGTTTTAAATATTCCAAATAACATATTGATGTAACTAATTTCGATTTCGGATGTCAATAAGGCTTTCAATTTTTAGATCAATGCAGAACTCTAGACAAATATTTTTACAAGTAACAGATAGAAAGCCAAATAACAAACAAAATACACAATTAGCACATAATTTTATTCTAAACACTTAGTTAGCATTCTTAATTACGAATTAGTAGTTAATTATGAATCGAGGTTGTTACACTGTTGTACTATCCTATGAGCTCATTTCGGGGTCCGTTTTGATGATTTGAATCCGAATCATCAAAACGGACCCCGAAATGAGCCCAACAACACAGCAAACATCCAAAATCCGAGACTTACTAGATTATATAAGGAGAGATGCTATATCTCCTAATCAAGGCTCCATAATTTCACTTTAATGACGTGATTAAGATCTATGTGAAGCGGTCTCACACTCCTCTCTATTTTATCTTTAACATCTATAATTCTATATCATTAAAAATAAAATTAAGAGATGAATCATTTTTCTTATATGAGATGGTGACATATTATTACACCATTTAAAAAATTGTTAAATCCATAATTAGGATAACTACGAGGTGACCGTGAGCACTAGTGACTAGAGCACCCTTTTTTATTATTATTATTTAGGTTGGCTGATTAGAGCACTTTAAGACGAAAGATGTGCATTTAGTAAATTTTTTTAACTTAGTAATAATTTTTTTTATGCTAATAATAAAGTATTTGTTAAAATACTAATACCTTTGTCAAACTATTAAGCCATTTTGTCAAACTATTAAGCCATTTTTTTAGTAGCTAAGAAGTTTAATTTTTTGTTTTATCCTACAATAAAATATGTGCTTTTTGCATTTTTTTATTTCTTAGCGCAAAATAACAAGTTGATTATATAAGCTTTTTGCAAACAGGGGATGAATATTCGTAAAATCTGAACTCTGACCCCATTCTATTAATTTGACATTGCCAATGCTATGAATAAAAAAACATAAATTATATAGACCCCCCACAAATACTCCACTCACTACAAGAAAATGTAGAAATAGCGACTAAAAAAATTATTTTCGTCGCTGAAAGTGTCATTTTCAGCGACTTTTGGCGACTAAAACAATTTAGTAGCTAAATGTATAGTTATTGGCGACTAAAAATCAATTTAGTTGCCGATTATATGGGTTTTACCGACTAAAGGTTTTTTAGTAGCCAAAAGTGACGGTTTTTGGCGACTGAAAAATTGTTTGGTCGCTGATTATACGTGTTTTGGTGACTAAAAACAGTTTGGTCGCTGAAAATGAAGCTTTTTGACTACTAAAAAAAATTTAGTAGCTAAAAACAGGCAATTGGCGACTAAAATTCAGTTTAGTAGCCAAAAGGGGACGTTTTTGGCGACTAAAAACAGGTTTAGTCGACAAAACTGTTTATTTTTAGGCGGAACTTATTTTTTTAGTGACTAAAAAATAATTAGCAGCCCAAAATTACAGAATTGGCGACTAAATAATGGATTTAGTAGCCAAAAGTGGCCTCAATTTTTTTTTAGTAAATAATTTATTTTTTACATAAATTATATTGAATAAAAATAATTATATTTATATATATAGTTTTATATTAATACGGGTCAATATACTATATAAATAATATATATTGCATATATATTCATGTGGTGTTGTAGTGGCATAGTGGAGTGAGTGTATTGCTAAAGGTTTAGAATGTGGGACAGGTTGGCGACTAAAGGATTAGTCGCTAAATGTATGATTTTCAAAAGCGTAAATCACTATTGGCGACTAAAACTTTGGTCGCTAAAGACCTATTTTTTGCCGACTAAAAAATTTTTAGTTGCCAATACCTCCGGCGACCATGTATTCGCGACAAAAGTGGCGACTAAAAATTTTAGTCAGAGAAACTAAAAAGTCGACTTTTGGCGACTAGTCGCCAAAGGTGATTTTTCTTGTAGTTACTCCTACGACTCAACGCATTGTAACAAGCCCGCGGGGGACCTCGCTACAGCTCGGACTCGACTTTGTAGTCACGGTTCCTAATCTGAACCAAAGAGTCCAAATCTGGCAAATCGTTTTTAGAAAACAGTTTTTTTTGAAAGAAGTGCCAAACATGGACTGCTTTGCCAGATACAGAGTCACCACCTAAATATTTTATTTTGAGATAGTGGTTCTCCTATAATCCCAGGTACAACCATGGTAAATATCAAAAATATTATATGCCATTTCTCAACATAACACATACTAAACAACTTTTAAATCTCGTGTTTCATTTCTTAATTGGTTTTTGAAAAAGCCAAAACTGATACCAACGAAATCAAATGTTTCTATCAAGATCATGTGGGTAGAGGTCACTACCCTGAAAACATAATTAATTTACTATCCAATTTTTTTTTATATTTTATTTCACCACCTTTTCTAGAGACCAGATGTAGCATAAAGAGCTCAATGCAACTATAAAGGTATCATTACCAATGGGAAAAATTAAGTTCAACTGAAATCAAATTCAGACAATGAGATATAAAACAAGTCTTCTCAACACACAAAAGCACAAACACAATTAGCAAAGTGGGGGGCCATACCAAGCTTTCGGGAGGCTATCCCAAAAGCTGCTTGACAGAGAAACAGCCATGAGCATCGGCCGACCAAGCTGTACCATATCTGCACTGGTGGGAGCGATATCACTAGAAGATGACTTTTCAAACATCACAAACAAGTAGACCCCATAAGCCACAATAGCCAGACCCGTAAGAGTCATCAAGAAGTTCAAAATCTTCAATAAGCATTCCCAACAACCCCTACAAGCCATGCACGCCATTCTCTACAATTCCTTCAATTACAGCCCTTACAAAGAACCTTCTAGTTCATCAAAACTCCAACACACTGAAACAAAAAAACTAACATCAACCGAAAAATATAAATATCAAATATATAAATAATCTTGTAAGAAATTAAAATCCGAGAAATAAAAGACACTACTTGGATCTTAAGGCCCTTCTGTTTCCACAAAAAATGAAAAATAAATAAATAAATAAAAAATTTGAAGCTCACGGTGATAAAGAATACATACACAGGAATATAAAATTTCTCAGAAAGTTCAGTTTAGAACTATTTTCCATGGAAACAAACGGAGCCTAATAAAAATTCCATCACTTCAAATCGGGGAATCTGAGGTAATTCAATGAAATTCCGATTCTCTATGATCTGATCGTTACAAGGCGTGCGAATCACAGACAAAATCGAATTCCGATTGTCGAAAAAACTGAAGTTTGACGGAAAATTGAAAGTTCGAAAGGAAAACCATGAAATGATAATTAAACCCCACAATTTTTTTTTAAAAAAAAAAACAAAAAAACAAAAAACGAAAATCTTAGGTTGGATCGTGAAGAGAAACAGAGATTGTAAATATTAGGTAGAGAAAAGAGAGAGAGAGAACTTACAGAGGTACGTGTTATGGATTCGAGTCTCAGATTGCAAGCCTCAAAGATTCGAAATCGGGGAGAGAGAGAGAGAGAGAGAGAGAGAGAGAGTGAGAATTGGAAGGGGCAAGAAAAAGGTCGTCTTTTTTTGTGATTTCTGTGTGTATCGTTCGCCAGCTGGGTATTGATACGGGCGCCTCAATTTTTTACTATGTGACCACATTTTATTTTAGGCTTTGTTTGAGAGATGGGTGGATTTTTATTTATTTATTTATTTTAGATTTCGTTTGGAAATAATATATTTTAGTAATTTTTAATTTTTTTTTACAAAAAGATTACAGAAAAGTGAAGAAAATAATGTGACAATTTATAGTGACATTTTAATTTTTGGCTAAAAACCTCATTTTGGTTAAGTTTTTTGATTTTTTTAACTTTTGTAAGAGAAAAAAATAAAATGATTATAATTTAAATATGATATTTTATTTTTTTGTGATTATTTTAATCAAAAAAATCCCTAACCCAATATGCCAAACGAGGGCTTAGGAGGATTTGGTTAAAACTTGCTAATAAAACTTTAATGTGCTAAGAATAAATACAAATTTTTTTTTATAAAAAAGTACAATTAGGGCGGTAAATGAACCGAGTTGTTCACGAACAAGCTCGGTTCGGCTTGTTAAGAGCTCGACTCGTTTATTTTTATTTAAATTATATAATAAATATATTATTTATATAAGGCAGGACAAGACCATGGTGGCTTGCTATGACTAATAATTTTATTTTGTAATAATTCATTAATTTCTTTTTTGCACATTTCAACTAATTCATGATTCATTTGAATGTGCTTTGCTGACTTGGGCTTGGAAGAACTAGATGCTGGGCTTCCAAGATTGACTGGAGGAAGTAAGCTTCCTTGTTTTAATGAAGTAGTTAGGTTCTGCTGAGCTTTAACTATAGCAGGTGTTGGAGCATGAATATTAACTGAAAATTCTGCTTGGACTTGTTCAATGATCCGTGAAATTTTGAAATTATCCCACAATTTAACAAAGTGTTGGCGAAAGATTATGTCATCAGAAATAGCATATTACCATTTAAATATCCAGGGAATTTTATATTTGGAGATAAAAATGAGAAATGGAGGGAATTTCTTTTGTTGTGTGCTAAATGAGAAAACAATAGAAAAGTAGTTAACTTGTTTAATCATGATAGAGGGGAAGATATCATTAATAGCCCCATATTGTGACCACCAACGCAGAAACCAAGTGGGGAGTTCTGACTTAAATTTATGATCAAATTGGAGGAACCAGGAATGACTATTTGACTCATTTTGATACAGGAGGACCTTAAACCAAGCATCAATATAGTCATAATAACCATATTGGATTTCATGACCAGGTAAGTCTCAGAGTTGGAAAGGAGATCCCCATTCATTTAAAGAGACTATATTGTGAATATATAATGAATGGTACACAGTTTTACTAGTGTAAGTTCGATCATAAATATGCTTAATAACAATGGATTGATGATTGAAAATGATGTCTTTGTAATATGTGATTGACTTTTCTGGATGAAGAGGAACAAAATGCCATCCAGGAGGAAAATAGGATTTGACTAGGTTAAGAACATTATGGGTATTTTTGTGACTGGGTTCTTTGAAAAAGAGATTAGTTGTATGAGATTTAACATAATCAGAACGAGTTGATTTAATAGGGTTAGGAGGGTAAGGAGTAACAGACTGAGAAGAAGAGGCGAATGGATCAGTAGCCAATGCAGAGGTGTAACTAGGTTTAGGTATGTTACCAAAAACTTGGTAACAATTGACTAATTCAGCATGATGATATCTGGTGACTAATTCCAAAGGAGGAACCAGTTGACTAGAAGGAACAAGAGCCTTACTAGAAGGTCTCAAAGCTCTCTGAGCAGACATCTGTAATAAAATAGGTGGACTGAAATTAGCATCCACTAAGGATGTCTAATTTGCTCATATGATAATCAACACAATTAATATAGTGAGCCAAGAGATTATGGCGACTGCAAATGGTGTGAAATCGAATAAATTGAGCACGTTTAGTAGGTTTTTTGGCTAATTTGAGGCAAGCAATATGGTGAGTAGTGTGGTGAATGAGGTTTTGGTAATGGGTAACTTTAGATTTATGGTAGGAAATAAAAGGAGTTGCCACCCCTTATTCCCCCTGTAAAATTTCTCTGGTAAGGAAATCAGGAATATAATTTTGACAACCAAGTATATATTCAATACCAAAATAAAAAATACTTGAGACTTTCTCTTAGAGGGTGCGATAGGAGGTAGGCCATATTGTTCACAGAAATATCCTAGTTCATACTTAGCTCTATGTTTATCTTTAGCAGTTTTTTAGCTAAGTTTTAGATCAATACACATTTTTAATCCTTCTTTTTGGATTGTGCTGATTATATCACCATAGGTTAAATTATCATATTCAATTATTCCAGTAGGTTGAGTAAGAACATCTCTAATCTTATGAGCAAAAAGGCTAGGTAGACCATTAATAAATTTTTCTTTCCAAAATGATTTAGTATAATCTTCGCGTAGCATTACTCTGGATGTAAAGACATCTTTATACCATCTGAAATCACTTAATGTGGGACAAGTAAGGTTACTAAGTTGATCATGTATTCTAGAATATATATTAGTAGGTGTGCCAATAAAATGTCTGACTATAGTATAAATTAGGGTATTGATACCATCAGGTTTATAATAGCCAATTATTTCATCAAATATAGGTAAATCATTTTCATCTTTTTGACTTGCATGTAAAATAGATTCTCTTTGATCTTCATTGAGATATTTTTCCTACCAAGATTTTAACATACTAGTAAAACCAAAGGTTATTAATGAAACAATTTTGGGTTGATTATAATCTGGGTAATTACTAAGATAACTATTGGCAACCATAGATAAATGGTTTAATTTTTGAAGGATTTGATCTTCGCTAAGACTATCAATATTCCATTCGTAGAGTTTTTTAGCAGAAATAAAAAATTGATTATTAAGATTAGTTTCTTCATATTGAAGATCAAGGAGAGTAGGCCTAGAGTACCAATTTTTTGTAAGAGTTGTAGGATTTACCTTAGGATAAGTAATTCGATTAAGATTAAAAGATTGAAATTACTGAGCTAAAAGATGAATATTATTGTCAGATGTGTTGGTTTCTGATTGATGAGAAATAATATCGAGAGTGGGTTGTTGGTTTAATACAGTAAGACCTTTTTCAGTTGAGGGAGAAGCGTCTTTTTCATTTGAAGGAGAGGCTAATTTAGTGAATAATTGTTCTATGATTTTAACAGTAGAACTATCCTGAGTAACCAAACTATCTCTTTTGGAGCGTTGACTAGGTAGATTAAGTAAAGGTTTTTCTAAAGGTTGTTTTGTAGAATAATGAGTATAATCATCTAAGTTTGTTTCTATTTTATCTAACTGTTTTCTAATTGTTTTTAGGCATTGGTTAGTATAATTATTTTGTTCAATGACTTTCTTTAATTCAAGTTCATTGCTAGCTATCTTAAAGGGAGAAGCTTTAATACTAGATCCTTGGTGTTCTATGATAATAGTTTCTAATGGAGGGTGACTAGAACTAATAGAAGTATTAGAAGAAGTTTTCCATTTAGTTTTTGTAATTGTATTGACTTTTTTGACATATTCAAAGAAAGGAACTTCTATATTATGTTCAGTCATGAATTTATACCATTTACGAGTAATTTTGAATTGTTGATGAGGATCATATTTAAGTCGGTAAGAGTGGCGTTTGCCTTTATTATTTTTAGATTTAAATTTAGTATGTAATGTATCTAAGTCAGGAGCAAAAGATTTACTAATAGTTAATAATTGGGGGTTTATTGGAGGTATAACTTCAAAGTCAGTTTGTGTTGGTGAATCCTGTGAGACAGTATCTTCTTCAAGAAGATGTGTATAACTTGAGTAGATAGGTTTACTAATCGGGGAAGTTGCAGAATCATCCACTTTTTTCATTTTGCTATGTGAAGTTTGACCAATATGAATTTGACTATTTTTTCTGAATAAAGGTGTATTAAATATTTCATCTTCTGTTTCAGTGTCAGTTGGTATACTAGAAGTACTTTGTCTAGAGGATCGAGTAGATTTATTAAATTTAATTCTAATTGAGCCATCAGTAAATTGTTGAATGTTTTGGATGTCTTGACTAGTGGACTGTTTTTGATTATGTTTGTAATTTTCATTGACTGTAACCCATTAGTCTGGGAGAGTAATATCTTTCCATTCAATCATTTTAGAAATATTTATATTAGTATCATTACTACTACTTTGAATTAGTAAAGTTTTGTCTTTTGGGCTTTTGTGTAAAGCTTGAACATTTAAATTAGTTTTAATACATTTGTAATAAACACGATAAATTAAAGCAATATTATGAACTTTTTCTTTCATATTTGTAAAAGAACCATTTAACCGGATATTCAAAGTTAAAGCATCTAATATATGTGGATCTCTAAGACTAAGTGTAAAGTTAGGAAAACAATTAAAATGGACAGGTCCTCTATGAAGACTAGTTTCCATCATACCCATTAAACTATCATTATAATCAAGAAAACGAGCATCTCGTAAACATAATAAAAAAGAAGTATTTTTACCTTATTGAGTTAATAGTTTGATTCCAACTTGAATTAATCCTAAGTGAATAAAATTATAACCAGTTTTTAAATAACGTTTAATAGTATTAGTATCAAGTAATTGACATGTTTCCCTGGGTTTTTTTAAAGCATAAACTTGTTCTAAGGTTTTGACATGGAGATTAACATGAAATGTAGACTGCATAAAAGTAGTTTTATATATTTCTTTAATTGGTAATTGTGGTATATTCCAACTCACATCAATTTTATCATTTTGTATTTCTACATCTTCTTCATTAATTACTAAACCTTGATTAGGTATAGAGGCTAGTGTCATTGACCTAGAGCTGACAGAAGAGTTACTTCTAAATAATTGACTCATGTTTCCCTTTTCGTAAAATAGCTTATAGTGAGCTTAATATATTATCTAAACTTATCATGTTTTCACATACGATGTGTTCACACATACCCATTCCGGAAAACCGCTATGTATCCAATGCTGCCTAATCAAAGGACTCACTTAGGACCTGGGACGAAAGATGGGTGGTTAATAACAACGTGGAAAGACACAGATAAAGTTTGTGACAGATTAAGAGCACTGCGAACAATTTTTAGAGGAAAGGAATAGAGTGGATTAAATAGAAACAATACTTCAATAAGCAATACTTCAACATAACGTGGCTGTGATACCAAAAGGAGACGGAAGCAAGAACAGAGGGAAGGAAATAGCACTGACTTTAAATACTTGAATAAAACTTAAAATCAAACTTACAATAATATATATAAATAATAATATAAATATATTTTTTATATATTAAATAATATAAATAATATTTTTTATTTAAATAATATAAATAATATTAAAAAAATTTGTCGAGTCGAGCCGAGCTTGAGCTCAATAAATGAGCTTGATAAATAAATGAGCCAAGCTTGAGCTCAGCAAAGCTCGGCCTGACTCGGTTTGTTTGCAGCCCTAAATAGAACATGTTTTAGTATTACTAAAATATTAAAATTTAAAATAATATAACTTTTGATCTAGATATATATTTTTAATAAAACTAGTATTTTTAGAATTCTCTCATCAAAATCTATCAAATAAAATCCATGTTGACTATGAAATTTTTAAAAAAATAAAAATTATTACCGTCAAAATTGATATAAACAATAACATATTACTCTGGTAATATTGTTCAAGAAAATATATATATTTTATTTTGTCTTTACTCAATTATGCGCTCATTCTGAGAGGTTCATAAAATAAAATAAATTAGACTGTCTTTTTCACCAAACAAAAGTCTAACAAAGAAGTTTTGACTAATTTTCCTTTATTTTAAGGACTGAAGATCCTTTGTAGTGCTTTGCCTGTAGTGCTTTTTGTAATGTACCAAAACAACATCGTTTTAGTGCACACTCGCAAAAAATAAATAAATAAAGAGGGATGCATCGGCAACCCTCTCTTCTTCTCTGGCAAGCTCCATTATTGATAGCCCCCTACCCTTCCTATTCCACTTCCCCTTCCCCCCAACTGCCATCAACATCCCCTCCGATGACCTCTCCAACCTCCCTATCAACCTTCCAAATTTGTAGGTTCCATTACTGCAACATCCAACAATGGTGGTAAGGTGAATAACAATGGTGAAAAAAAAAAAAAAAACTAACTAGGATATGGGATTTGGTCATTCATTACTAAATTAGAATATGACGTTGAGTTCTCTATAAAATAAATTAAACAAAAAAATACAAAAGGGATCCAGGCACTAAAGACGATGTTCACTCATTTTGGGAAGGCAAAAAAAGTTACCTTATTGGCTTATTTATATCATCTCTCTATTTTTTTACACATTTTTTCATAATAAGTCAATTAGTTAAAAAAAATCACTCCCAAAATTAGCCTAAATGGCATTATAGTCCCCCAAGCCATAAGCATTGGGTTTATTTATGAGAAAATTACAAATCAATTTCAACTCTTTCAAAGCTAACTATTTGAATAATAGCACATATTTGAACTTTTCAGACTTCGTACTCAATGTTAAGAGTATAGGTTTGAATCTTCACTTGTGCTCTAATCCGTAACTTACCGCCACATAGTTAAGTGGCTCTGTTGTGTAACACCACCTAAGGATGACCTCTGAGATCTCAGCTACTTAAAATCTAACCCCAGATGTTATCCCTCTCTAGTTCGACTTTTTTTTTTTTTTAAAGAGTAAAATAATTACAAACATATGAGGTGTATTTTTTTTTTTACAAAATATCTCAACAAAAGTTATACCCTATTTTTCAGTAAATAACTTATCCCCTTTATACTATCTTGTAATTTTTTTAGGTTAAATTTTTCTCAAGTGCAAATTGTTTAGGCTCGTGAGGCTTGTCATGGGTTTTATTCGAATTGTTCATTTTATAAAATCTTATATTATGAAAAAATAAATAAATTAAGGTCAACCTAATAATTATAATAATTCTATTTTATCACTTTTATTTTTAAAAAATATATGACAAGTGTGCTTTTTTAAATAGACTATTCTTTTTTTGTAAATAAATATCATAAAATAAAATGATTATGATTATTAGATCGCCTTAATTTTTTTCATTAATGACATACACGATGATCCTACAAAACAAGACTTGTGATCCACAAGCCTAAACAATTCTATTTAAATTCATATTTGAATTTTTTTTAAAAAAATCTACCCTATTTAGAAAAGGAAATATTAATTAATGCCATATTTGTTTATCATTTTATTTCAACTTTTGTGTATTGGTGTAATAACATTCATGTATATATGTGAGATCTACAATATTTTTAAACAAAATAATAATAATAATAAAATGTGAGACTTACAGATCTGGAAGCACGACAAGCACTGCTTATCACGACCCAAACCTGCCCCCTATAGGTTTAGCATCGTAACTGGCCAGTAATCCTAGAATTACTGAAGGCCTCTAAAACAGAATCAAAATATATTGGGCTAGCGGAAACAAAGTATATACAACAAGTAGTCCAATGAGCAACAATTCTAAATGAAATAATAAAGATGCACATAACGTTAATTTACCCACCTTGTATTACTCACATAACACCTTGCACAAAAACATCATTCATGTACATACATACATATAACAAAAACCCGGCAATAGGATCATAAACTTTATAACGGTCTTTTCGACCTAGCCTCAACTTGAAGGCACCAAAAACTCAGTAGGGCTTCAATCGGTAGCTCAGCTAAAGGACCCTTCTAGGCTTGATCTCCAGGACGTTCACCTATACATATATGTATACAAACGGTGAGTTATAGCCCAGTGAATAACATTAATGTAAAGAGGTTAGTGAACGAATTCCAAATATATCATAATCATCAAACAGATCATAACAGAGTCAATCCTTATATTCGAACATAATAATGGTATATCCAATAGAACATATCATATTGTCATCCAACTAGAGTAATTGGTTCCGGATACCAATTAAACACATCACCACTTTGACAAGTGGCTAACAAGATCTCGTATTCACACATATGTCATGGACCCGCATTAACATGCTGTCCCCCATGACTTGGGACTTTCTATGCATGCCATACTAGATTTCAAATAAGACATTCATTCATGTTAACAAAATCACATTTTAGAAATCATAACTTATCTAATAACATTTCAAATACAATTCATATGAACATATCTTTACAATGACATTACTCATAGTGGGCTTCCAGAAATAATTGGTCGTCCCCGAGTCTTGACCTACAACACAAATGTACATAGCACAAAACATATTTCATCATTACACATTCTTATGGCCATTACGGCTTAGCTTTCTTTACATTGGTTTCTTATTCAGTCTATTTCTCATAACTTGTACACGTGGACCAAATTCTCATATTTGTCTCATATTTTTAATTCAATTACTTATGTCATTTCTTAGATTATTATTCCTTAATGACTCATAATTCATGTCTAAATATGCTTAGGAAAGGATGGGAATGAAAATACGAACACATAATGTCTTTCTAAAATATGCTGAAAATGACTTGACCGCTCGAGTGCACCTTTGGTCGCTCGAACGGACTACTCTATCTGCAAAAGTACTGGATGGTCATATTTTACGCTCGAGCCACAACTCCTTCGCTCAAGCGGTCCAGCAACACAAAAAGGGTTTGCTCGAGCCACCAAGTGGTCGCTCGAGCGGTCTGTAATAGACTGTAAAACTACTGGATGCTCGCTATGTTCTCTCAAGCGGTAATTCAGTTGCTCGAGTAATCTACAAATTTTCTAGGTTTTCAAAACAGAGTTTTGAGCTTTCAAATGCAAATTCAAAGGCAAAACTCATGCATGGCTTGTTCAAAACTTAGAACCATGTTAGAAAATCATATACATGCTATGTCTTAATCATTTGCTCAAGAATCTCATGAATTAAATCAAAATTGAGCTCAAAACTCTTACATGTAAAGCTTCACAAACTCTTTTCTCAAAACTCATGAATTACCAAATTTGAGCTCCTAAGCCCCATACAGGTACAAAATTCTTTTCCAAAACATGAAATTAAACTTCAAAACATGATGAATTACACAAGCATGTACTAAATAATTCCTAATAACAACTTAAATGCTCAAAACTAAACTCAACATGGTAAGACTCTTCATATTAATGCATGCATGTAGAAATCTCTTCCAATTTCCCTTTTCTTAACTTTCAAACCATGAGATTGTACTTCAAAACGACTCAATTCTTGAATGCACATATACAATAATTCCAAAACTTAACTTAAACAATATATTTATGATCAACACTAAAGAATCATTTCAAAACTATACATGCATGTTAAGCTACTTCCTCTTCGTGGCATTCTTTAACTCAAAACATGCAATTAATCTCATATAGTTCATGAATTCAACTCCAAATCATATAATCTCCAAGGATTAAAGGCTAGATTCTCACCAAAAGTCTTAACTTAGCTAGATTCTTGCACTTATTAAAGAACTCTAGCAAAATCTTTAATCTCTACAATTTCTCTTTCTAAAAGTGAACTCAATCTCTCTCTAGAACACAATCGCAGATTTTAGCACTAAGGAACGAAAGAAATGAGCTCAAGAATAAGTTTATATCAACCTTATATAGTTAGGATGACTTATTATAATAATTAGAACATTTGGCCAACCAAACACAACTTAATTAATTAAACTGAATCAATTTTTAATTAAACTTGCCAAACTGTTTTAAATATTCCAAATAATATATTGATGTAACCAATTTCGATTTCGGATGTCAATAAGGCTTTCAATTTTTAGATCAATGCAGAGCTCTAGACAAATATTTTTACAAGTAACAGATAGAGAGCCAAATAACAAACAAAATACACAATTAGCACATAATTTCATTCTAAACACTTAGTTAGCATTCTTAGTTACGAATTAGCAGTTAATTATGAATCGAGGTTGTTACACTGTTGTACTATCCTATGGGCTCATTTCGGGGTCCGTTTTGATGATTCGAACCCTTCACATTTTAGAGTCTGTGAAGGGTTCGAATCATCAAAACGGACCCCGAAATGAGCCTAAAAACACAGCAGACATCCCAAATCCGAGACTTACTAGGTTGTACAAGGAGAGATGCTATGTGATTAAGATCTATGTGAAGCGGTCTCACACTCCTCTCTATTTTATCTTTAACATCTATATTTCTATATCATTAAAAATAGAATTAAGAGATGAATCATTTTTCTTATATGAGATGGTGACATATTATTACACCATTTAAAAAATTGTTAAATCCGTAATTAGGATAACTACGAGGTGACCGTGAGCACTAGTGACTAGAGCACCCTTTTTTATTATTATTATTTAGGTTGGCTGATTAGAGCACTTTAAGACGAAAGATGTGCATTTAGTAAATTTTTTTAACTTAGTAATAATTTTTTTTATGCTAATAATAAAGTATTTGTTAAAATACTAATACCTTTGTCAAACTATTAAGCCATTTTTTTAGTAGCTAAGAAGTTTAATTTTTTGTTTTATCCTACAATAAAATATGTGCTTTTTGCATTTTTTTATTTCTTAGCGCAAAATAACAAGTTGATTATATAAGCTTTTTGCAAACAAGGGATGAATATTCGTAAAATCTGAACTCTGATCCCATTCTATTAATTTGACATTGCCAATGCTATGAATAAAAAAACATAAATTATATAGACCCCCCACAAATACTCCACTCCCACGACTCAATGCAAACGTGTCAGAAAGATACACTACAAGAAAACACACCTTTGGTGACTAAAAATTTAGTCGCCAAAAGTCCTTTTTTAGTCATCAAAAATTGAATTTTCACTTTCCCTGATTAAATATTTTCGTCGCCAATTTTGTCGCGAATACACGGTCGCCAATACCTTTGGCGATTAAAAAAGTTTTAGTCAGCAATATACATGTCTTCAACGACCAAAAAATTTGTCGCCAATAGTCAATTCTATTTTTGGAAATTATACATTAAGCGACTAAAGTTTTAGTTGCCAATAGTGATTTTTTTTTTTTATTTATACATTTGCCGACTATTTTTTTCGTCGCCAACGGTTCGAACCTGAGACCTCCAGGGTCCAAAGCTTTACAACACACTCCCCCCACTATGCCACAAAACCATCACATGAATGTAATTGCAACATATATTATTTATATATTACTTTGACCGGTATTAATACAAAACTATATATATAAATATAATTATATATATTCAATATAATTTATGTAAAAAATAATTTATTTAGTAAAAAAAAATTTAGATCACTTTTGGCAACTAAATCCATTATTTAGTCGCCAATTCTATAATTTTGGGCTACTAATTAATTTTCCGTCGCTAAAGAAATATGTTCCGCCTAAAAACTACCCCTTTTGGCGACGAAACCTATTTTTAGTCGCCAAAAATGTCCCCTTTTGGCTACTAAAATGAATTTTAGTTGCCAATTGACAGTTTTTAGCTACTAATTTTATTTTAGTAGCCAAAAAGCTTGACTTTCAACGACCAAACTGTTTTTAGTCGGCAAAACACATAGAATCGGCGACCAAGCTATTTTTTAGTCGCCAAAAGCTATACTTTTGGCTACTAAATGTTTTTAGTCGCCAAAAACCTTAACCTTTGGCTACTAAAATTTTTTTAGTCGCTAAAACCCCTATATTTGGCGACTAAACAGACTTTTAGTCGCTAAAACCCTTATATTTGGCGATTAAAGTCTTTTAGTCGGCAAAAGTGACCAATTTTGGTGACTAATTCCATTTTAGTCACCAATTCTACTACTTTCAGCGACAAAAAATCTAGTTTTAGTCGCCAAATCTGCTTTTTGTTGTAGTGATAGTAAAAAAAACAAAAAACAAAAATACACATAACCAATCACAATCATTTGGGGACATAGGAGTCTCCCAAAATGGTCCTAAGTATTTTCCATAAAAAAGGATGACAACGTCATTTCTAATCCTTTCCATAGAATTTGACATAAATAGATAGCTTTTTATATCAAAAATAATATTTTTATTCATAGGCCCAACTTATAACATGTGTGTATTTATAGTAGAGAGTGTAATGATTTTGTGTTAGAATTATGGTTTTATAGGCTTATTTTGGATTAATTTTGAGCCCAAATTTGAGTGGATCCGAAACGTGTTTTGGGGTGGATCCAAAGAGGTGACGTGTTTCTTGCTGCATAATAAGTCACCCGGTGAAGATGATTTGTCAAAACCATTTATGAATGAATGGGTAGTCGACGTCATTTTCGGGTTCGTGGAATGGACAATTAAAGAAGTAAATGTGGGTTTCTTGAAATAGGTTGTCCCACATTGAAAACTTAAGAGAACTTATGTGTGTATATAAGTTCTAGATAGCAACACTTGGGTTGGGCCCTAAGGGGTACCCCAAATTTGTAGAAGAGAGGAATTATGGACAATGTAAACCTTAGCCCAAAATGCCATGCGCACCGTCGTTGTCCAGTTGAGGTCAGGCCGGTTCTAACTTTAATTTTTTGAACAAAATTTATTTGAATTGTTTCCAAAATTCTTGCAGGAAATAAATTCAAAATTTGAATTCAAATTTTCTATCCATAATTGTGCCTCTTCTAGTCCGAAATTCTTTTTCTTGCCTTCCTTTGTCCTCTCTTGCATTGATATTCCTCGTTTAGCAAGTGGCTTTTTTAGCAAAAAAGTAAAAAAGTCACTAAAAAAATTAAAAAGTCAACAACCCATATAAAAAAGTCAAAGATTCCATCTTCTCTCTATTTTTTGCACTACTTTTTGTAAAAATTAAAAAGTCATCCCAAACATACTAGTTTTTTTTACATTACATTTTAGCTAAAAAGCCAAAAAGTTACTAAAAAAATCTGTTTCCAAACGAGGCCAAGGAAAATTTTTGAGAGTGTAGAACACAGGTTCTAATTTGTCGATACAAATTGTTTGGAGTGCTACTACAATTTGTGAAGATCATTGTATCTTGGGAGATAGACGTCATTTATCCGTAAGCATCGAAGTGGGGCGAACCTACCTTAAGAATAGAATGTCACACACTCGACTTGATCTTTTTGCACTTTTACATTTCGGTAAAATAAATTTTGTACGTAATTTATTTTTATTTGTTTGATTTGTTTCAAGTTATTTGTTTTACACAGAAAATTGTTCCAACATGTTGTCTTTAATTTTTCAAACAAAATATTTATGTATCCTTGTATTGTAGCTGGAGTCCGTTTATATTAGATATCGGTTAAATATAAATGATTAAATCAACAAATTAAGGGCCAATATCTCATTTTATCATGACACAATCTCCTTGATGAAAGATCTCAAAACCCAATTTTGTTAATTTGACTATTATGGTTCAAATGATGTGGTTTATTTAGACCACCGAATAATTTTTCTTTTTAATTGTATATTTAACTTGAGCACTGTTACTTTGTACATAATATAAGTACATGTTAGGTGTGTAATACACATTATGCTAATGTAAAAAGTCGATGTAATGGTTAGAACTCGACTTATTAAATTTGAGGGTAATTATTCTCTACAAATATTATCAAATGGTAAATTTATGCTCTATTTACTAATTCCAAACTCCATCCAATAAAAAAAAAAATTGGATAAACTTTTAAATTTGTTCACCACAACTCCATACATATGCACAACTTCTTTACACAAGAAGTAGCATGTCATGAACCAATCAGATTAGTTTGATTAGTCAGAATTTTGTACCTTACTGGAAAGTTAATGATTCGGATTTTCACTTTAATGCGGGCCATAGGGATTGTTTGAAATGATCTAAAGTGTACTTTTTAACTTTTATGAAATATAAGTTGGGTTTGAAGTGATGTGGTAAAGAGGTGATGTGACTTAAATAGGATAGTGATTTTTTAACTTTTTGATTTTTTTAGTTTATGCCAAACAAAGCCTTAGTCTCTGTTGATTTATTGAAACTTTTCTTTCATATTTTGAAAAGATGAGAGGTTTACTTGTATTAATTATATATGTTGTATTTAATATTTATTATTAAAATTACAATTCAGTAGATTTTATTATAATATTGCCTATGAATCAAATAAAAAATAATTGTTATGATCTATATTTAAAATTAATCTGAATCACATGTTGATTTTCTTAAATAAAAAAAATTCAATTTATAATGTTATTAGTTTATTCAAATTTTTTGTAAGGTGACTTTGGCATGTGGACGACAGACAGACCAACCATTTCGTGCTTTCATTATGCACGTGACATAGCATTGGAGGGTAGTTTAGTCATTTAAAAAAATTAGTGATGGTTAATGTGGGTGTTGATTTTTTGACCACACAACCAAACGGGGAACTCAGCCAGAGAGCACTGGCAAAATAGATTAAGCTCAACAATTTGTAACAAGAAGATGAGAATCCGGCGGTGGTTCGTCACCTGGGGACTTTCCAACGATCAAGTTAGTAATCAGTATCTCTCAAAGATAGAAAATTGTGCTTAAACTCATAAGAAAAAGCTTATTACTCTTAGTATCTTATACATACTTGAGATCCACAGGGGTGCCCTTCTTTTATAGCCAGTACTGACCTAATCCTTTTAGAAGCCTAGTTTTAGTGGACTCAGGCTCAATGCTCATCTTGGACTCTCAATTGGATAGGGATAAACTCCTTAAGAGCTTTATCTTTATCCAGACCGAGATCCTCCCCTGCTCTAGGATTCTTGTCCCTTATCTATTCATCTCGGATTCCGACATCTCTGGAGACAACCTAGGCCTAGCCGAGATCACCTCGGTGTTAGGACCAGGCCACGTGGCACCTTGGCTGACACTCCGGTGCTACCTTGGCCACGTGCTATCATTTAAAAAATATGTCCCCACAACTGCCCCTAGGTTCTATTACCTCGGCATCATGAGGTGATGGACCCTACATCGCTCACTCATAGTTCATGTCGGCTAAAATTCATTCTTTTCTTCGACCGAGATTATGACTTGTCAGTTTCAAGTATCGAAGACTCAACTGCCCATCTTTATCAATGACTAAGAACCAAGTTCTTTAAAATTCCTTAACTGAGATCGTTCCTTTAGCCAAGGCTTTTGCTTCGTTAAATCAAGAACTCCAAGAGTTTTATCTGCGCATGAGCTGTCACGCACGGTCTTTCTCAATCGTTTCTGCCACTCGTCTTTTCCTTATTAGTTTGTACCTGACACGCACTATCAGATCATGTTGCTTCTGCGCTCACCGCCTGACAAGCACGTTGTCCAATGCATTTTAATTATGTTTTGCCGTCTTTTCGCGTTTTAACAAAAACTCTTTCTCTCTCTTTCTGTCTTTTCACTTCGTATTCTCGCACTCTCTCTCAAAGTTTTCTCTATCTATGAAATTTCCCTCAAACCTCTATTACCGTCTTTTCCAGCTTTCTGCGATCATCTAATTTCCGCTTTCGGTAAGCTTTTTACCATCGGGCTCTAGACAATACCATCGTTGGACTCCGGCGAACTTCTTTCTAGCCTTTATTTGGTAAGTTCATGATTTCTTTTCTTGTAATCTCTGTCCTTCATTTTTATTTGTCACGTATCTGTTACCTGTTTACATGCTGTTCGTTGCCATTGCAAATCAGTTTTTGTTTTTAAATCTTCGCTGTATTTTAAATCTTGTGTTTGTTTGTGATTCATGTTGTTTAATACATCCTTGTATCTATTCACACTGTTTATGATTCTCGTACACACGTACGTAGTGTTCATAGATTTGAAGAGCTTTAGCAATTTTGCCACTATTCTTGGCTTTTGCACCTCCGCACACACCTACTCAGTGTCTCTTGAAAAATGCTGCTTTCTTGATTTTGAATCGTGTTCTTTTTTGTTTTTCTTTGACTTGTTTTCAGATTCTTGCCTTTGATAATTGTTTCCATATAGACTTAGGTTTGGGATTTGATAGAAATCACATTCTTTAGAAAAATTGAAACAAATTTCCCTTAGATCTTTAAAAACCCTCGCCCCAGTTCCAGCTTAGGTTTTAGCCGAGGTTCCCAATCCCGACCATTTTCTTCTCTTTGACATTCATCCCAAAACACTCTAAGCCGAGATAATGGGTATGTTTAGGTGGAGGGTAGATTTTCTAGAAAAACTTGAGCACTTTAGGAGAGAGTTTTCTATCCCGGCTGATGTCTAGCTTAGGTTAGCTGTGGAGGAGGACTTGATTATGCCGGATGGGGATTCCATGCCCTTTCTAGTGGTTGCCTTTATCGAATGTGGACTTCGGTTTCCCCTTGATACTCTTTTTCATGAAATCCTCCATTATTACAAACTTAACCCCATGCAACTTACCATAAACTCATATAGGGTTATCAATGGCATAATTGAACTACTACATCGAGAAAAAACTAGGATCACTTTAGCCGACATCTAATTCTGCTATACCATCTGTGGCCTTAAGTCTGAAAAATGCTACATATACTACCTTAAGCTAGGTCCACTGCCTACAAATTAATAGCCGACCTCCCAGAGTCTAACAAGGGTACTGGAGATGATTACTTCATCGTCTCAGGCAACTGGGAATTCGCACCCAACGACAACTTTTATCTCTATCCTCTGTGCCGATCGATGTTTAAAAAGGGTGATGGTAAGAGCAGAGTTACCTTTTTAATCATATTTCGGCTAGGATTTGTCAGTATATATCTGTTTTTTGTAATGTTCTTCTCACTTCTTTTTTAGCTCTTCCTCAGCCAGCAAAGGATTTTTGGTAGACCTTCTTTCCCAACCCCGATCTAAAAAGGCTTTTAGGTTTGGATATTAATAAGCGTGTAGACACCCATTTTTGACGGCTCTTATGACTTGGACGTCTTCGCATGCACACCCGATGATGAGTTTATATGCTTGCCAAGTGCTCAAAGTCTTCAGCGGAATGCCACAACTTTGCGCCTATCAAACTCTGCACCCTTGTTCCCTCATTTTTGGACCAAACCCTGGTTCTTCAAGCTTGCATCTTTTGGTGGCCTGCCGGCCATCACTTTTGGGCTGTCCGCCACTGATGTGGCTTGTCGGCCACCAGTGTATTTTGCAGATATTTTATGCTAGTTGTGCAAGTTGTTTGCATAGATGCATGCATTTATCCCCACGTATAGGGTTGGATCGCCTTTAGGGAATTTCATATTTTCTATATATAGGAGGCCCCTTTCTATTGTTTGAAGGTTAGAAAATTTTGAGATAAAAAATTTTCCTCTCTCTCTACCAAGTCTCTACACTTTTGCCTATAAATCTTCAACCTTTGCCTATACACCCTTAACCAAATCTTCTCATCTTTGAGCTGAGGTATTCTTGAGCTTGGTTTAAGCTCTAGAGGGTGTGTTTACTTGGTTTTGTTGCTTGGAATAGCTTCTTCTCTTCAAGAGGTATAAGACTTTGCTTGTAGCTTTGTTTTATTTATTTTTTTCCTATTGTTTTTCCATTGTTTTGGGCTGTCAAAACTCTGTGTTTTTTTGGCTGAAGCTTGGGTTTAAGGCCATTAAAGGTTGAGGTGTTGATAGCCCTTCTTTATACCTTGTTTTGGGTGACTTTGTCCTTGTGTTTCCCACATTTTTACTATCTTTTTTCAAGCTTTTAAACACTCATTTTTAGAGCTTTTTCAGTAGCCAAAATCATGTTTTGAAGTTCAAATTTGGAGGGGTTAGCCTCTTTCCTTGTGTCTTGCTTACTAGCCTAGTTGGTGCCATGTTTTAGCATTTTAATCTAGTTATTTTTAGCTTCATTCCAGCATGTTTTAGGACATATTTTAGCACTGTTTTGGGCTGTTAGTTGCATTTGAGCTTTGTTTTGCATGCTTGTAGTGTAATAGTCCTCATAAGTTTGGTGTTCTAGGCCTTAGACACCATCTTGTTTGAGTTAATAGTATTTATTTATGCTTTTCTCACTCATTTTCAGCACTTAATCATCTTTGCAACCTCCCTCCTTTTTTGGCTTTTGTTTTTCTTTGAAAGTGGTTTCAAGTCACTTGTTTGCCCAAGTATCAAATTGTGGTTTCATACTTAATGGTTTAATCCCTTTGCGGGTTCATCACCAACGGTATGATACTTCTTTCATGCTTAAAGCAACTTGTGTTTTGAACCTTCTTTCCATTAAAGGACATTAATTCACCGTTGGACTTAATTGAATTAAAGAATGGAAAGGTAACTAAAATTGAGTAACTAAAACTTGGAATTAAAAGTGAGAAAGATAATAATTTGGTTGTGTTCAATCGGACGTTAATTGAACACATGGAAGCTTGAACCATTTCATACTTGCTAGTGATGAAATGATTCAAGCCTCCAAGGTCAACTTTTTTCCTTGATCATTCATGAAATGGAGGAGGTTTGTGTCTTGTTTTGCATTTATTGAACTTGCTCACTTGGTTTTACAAGCCATCATGCAATGAAATTGCATCCATTGATGGTTTGTGAACCGAACATGTTACTCCTTTGATTTGTTTATGAAAAGGAGGGGTGAGTTGTGCAAACAAACCCTGGAAATACCCTGTATATGCTCTGCTGTAGCAAGATGAATCTGTGCAGCAGTGGCCGGCAAACCATTTTCCATGGCCGGTATGTAGCTGGCAGACCACTTTTGATGGCCGGCCGGCCATCACTGGTGGCCGACAGTCTTTACTAGTGGCCGGCTGACCACTGATGCAAAATTTGGCAGTATGTTAGTAAGGTGGAGCAGAGTTGTTCTGGAAGTGGGCAGCAGTGTGGGTGTTCAATTGTGCAAATAGAGGCATTTAGAAGCAAAATAGTGGCGTTTTCGGGTGAAAACCGTGCATGCGTATGAACATCTCTCATTTCCTGAGGCGAAGTAGTTAATTGTTTAGTTTAATTATTAATTGCACTTGTGTTGTAATTATTTAATTAGTTAGTTAACTAGTTATACAACGTTATATTGTAATTATTAGTTAGTTTACTAGAATAGTTAGTTAATTTGTTTGTTGTTGTAATAATTAGCTTAATTTGCATTAGCTTAGCTTTAGTTAGTTAATTAGCTAGGTTATTCATTCGGACTCTCCTTCGTGAGAGCGCAATGTAATAATGTGCATGTCTTCCAACTCCACATCTTTCTCCATTATATTTACTAGCTTATGATGGTTAGTTTAGGGACATCACGTTTCAATTAACATTCTCCATGTTTGCATCCATTCGTATTGCATGCACCGAGGCTCGGTTCATCATTCTAACTGCATTGTTGTTTCAATACTTCTTTGAATACGTACTTTGACCACATGTTATCAAATCGATTCATATGACATGCTAGTAGTCAAGCCTATTTAATTGCATATTGCATGTGTTGCATTAGTCATATTGCATAGTTAGGAATCATGGATTTTTTCTAACTCTTTTGTTTATTTTGGCTTGGAGTACTAAGTGAACCTTTACTCGCTTTAGCATAATTGCATGAGTATGAATGCCATTTTTTGCCATGTTCAACATGCTTGCCATGAGGCTAAATGCTTAATTGATAAAACTGCTTGAATGCCTGTGGATGAAGGCTTATTGCTTGAATTGGAATAATTTGAGCAATATTCATATGCAATCACTTTTTCAAGTGATACATGTTTCGAAACAATTTTGCAAAACAAACATGGCTCGAAGTGTTCCAATTCTTGCAATTTTAGTCTATACTTGCGAGTGCGCATCACATAGTAATGCTAGCATAATAAACCGGAACAATAACATATAATGTTGATAAAAAATCATATCATGATTAGTAGAGGCCGATCTTTGATCAGGTGAGCGGGGGTGCACAAAAGTATTCATGACTTTCCCTTCTCTTACCTAAGTTCCCGAGCTGAGACAATCTTGGTGATGGCGGACACATGACCTTTAGCACGAGTCATGGGTTTCCTAAATTTTTCAAAATATTTAGGTGGCGACTCCGTATTTGGCAAAACCGTCCATTTTTTTGGCAATTTGATCCAAAATTGATTTTCTAAAAGATTTGCCAGATTTGGACTCTTTGGTGTTTATGAATTTCAATTGCACTTATGAGATTAGATTCAGAATTGTGGGAGTTCGAACTGTAAGACTTTTTCGCCTTCCGAAAGAGGGCGTGGAAAAGTCGAGTTACAGTTTCTGGCGACTCTGCTGGGGACTTAGAGAACTTGACTTGAAGTTCATGATGTGAAATTTTATCTGCACTTATATGTTTCTTTACATTTACATTTGTATTGGTGCTCTTAAGTCATTGTGTTTGCCACCTGCTATTCCTGGACGGTTTGCAAGAGGCTTGCTTGAAAAGCTTGCCAAAAAGGTTGATCGGTCATGGGCTCTGCCATGATGGAACACAACACTTGGATCTAGACTACCTCTATACCGTTTGATCCTTCTTTCACTTCTCGGTGTTAGGTGCGAGAGGTATATTAGGTAGTCTTGCTGAGGCACCCTTTTGACCATTCGGCCTAGTTGCATATCGAAAGCCATAAAGACTGTTCCAAACTAGGATAGGATGCTTACCCGAATGCAAGATTGCATGAAAACTGCTTTGTTTGAATAGTGAACCCTAGTTCCTGACGAAACTAGGACAGGGTAACCTTACCCCCTCGTAGGGGTATTTTGACTCTCACTTAACTGGTATGTGCTTTACAGTGAAATTGTACAGGAATGTGCATATCAGTTGCAAGTTGGTATCTATCTTGGGGCAAAATTCAGTGTGTAGTACAATCACTCAGCTGTGATCATATCTGTTCTAGTAAAATCGAGTTAAGGTGTTGTCTATTTTCTCTTTTGCAAAGTAGTCTTGGAACCATAGCTTCAGAAGGCTCTGATATTCCCCGAGTACTCTGGACTCGTATCGATAAACTTTGTAAGGTCGAGGACCTAGTTCAGAGGCAGCCAGTATTTGCTTCACTTTCGGCGGTGGCGAGACGAATGAGGGCCAGATAGGGTTCACCAGTTCCACTGTTCTAACATTCATCACTTAGATTACCTTCGTTCAGCTCATTCCGGGCATTTACCTTTATCATGGCTTAGCCTTCGACAAATTTGGAGGGATTATTACTCCATGTGCAGCAAATAGTTGACTCCCTCCAACATGACGCGACTTGTCAGGCTGAGGTTATAACTAGGCTACAACAACAACAATTGTAGCCAGTAGTGGCCTCTGCATCACTTGTTCTCACTGCAGCTATCCTTGTGTTCGGTACCACAACTAATGCTGCCACTGCTCAAGATCCACAAACCGAGGGTGTTTCGGTTCTCCCAGTCCAAGCATAACCTATCCCAGCACAAACCTTTAGAGCCCCGGTGTATCAAACCAAGGCACCGTTCGAATTAGAGGTTGATCCAACTGCGCTCAAAGTCAACAAGCTGGAAAAGCTGTTAAAAAAGGCACAAGGGCTCAGCTCTATTCCAGACATAGAGGATGGGCACACTGAATCGACAGTTACCTTATTGGAGCAGTTCAAGATGCCGCATATTGACCGCTTTGATGGCTCTAGAGATCCAATGGTGCATTTGCGTCTGTTTTCTGATATCCTACGACCAATGGGTTTGACCCAAGTATAGAAGTTGTCACTATTCAGCCAAACCATGTCTGGAATAGCTGTCATCTGGTATGCTAAATTGAAGGACTCTGTGAAACAGAGCTGGCAGGAGTTGGCCGAATCCTTCGTTGCCTAATATTCTTATGATACGCAGATCGAGGTCACAATCCGTGATCTTGAGGCAAAGCGTCAAGAATTGAGGGAGGGCTTTTCAGAGTTTGTTATTCGATGGAGGGCAAAGGCAGCTATGATGGCAAGTAGGCCTCCAGAGAAAGAGCAAGTCCGTATCATTGTTAGAAATCTGCATGAAAGGCTATTACAGAAAATGATAGTCCTCCCGCTATTCAACTTTAAGGACCTCCATGAAATTGGAGTTTAAATCGAGGATGCCATCAGGCAAGGGATCATTATGGAAGGTAATGAACCTATGAGGAGGAATGTTGTTCACAGCTCCAATGGTAGCATAGTTGTGAAATGCTCAAAAGTAAACACTGTCACCACTCCCATCAATGGCAAAAAGCCACCACTTCAACTCAGCCCCAAGCCCGAAATTTCCATCCTCTTTACATGAGTCTCTCTCAAGCCTTGAAAATGCTGCTAGAAAAAGGATACCTAGAGCTCCTAAAACCCTGACCCCTCCCAAATCCTCTTCCACCAATATGACCCCACTAAATACTGTGCCTATAATCAGCAGCACGGCCATGATAAAAACCGTTGCATCTGCCTTCGTTATAAGATTTAGGATCTTATTGACGAAGAGATCATAGCTCCACCAAAAGGATCTCAGGCTACCACTAACCCATCATCTTCACACCTCAACTTAATCCATACATTGCCTTCCACCTACAACCCCAACATATACATCACCCCGGCTCATTTACCCAAGCCTGAGGTGTTCATTCCAAAAAACACGGACTTGTGTGAGATGGATGCACTTGAACCCCAATCATCTCAAATCCATGAACCCATTGCTTTTAAGTTAATGAGCATGATTGAAGATCTTCAAAAAATAGTGGTAGATTTAGCCTTTGGGATTTTGACTCCATCATCGACCACATCACATGCCAGAAATTTCATGCCAAAAGGCTCTCCAATCTTGGGGCGACTTGCAATTGAAAATGACCAACCTAAAGCTATCTCAAGTCTGCGTGATGACATGTCAACAACAAATGGGCCTCGCTTTGATATAGCCACCCAATCCCTTGGCCAAGCAGAGGCAATGGGCAAGAACAAGGCTGGGGCAAGTATTGATCCTTATGAACAGCTTCAGTGGGCTATTAAGGAGTTCAAGGGTAAAGGCCTGAACAAACAGCAAGTGCTTGCAGTTGTTGCAAAAACTGTAGATGACACTTTTGTCACTCAGGTTGGGAGCATTTCCAATCAAAGGGCAAGTTAGGAAAAGGGGATTCATACCAGAAACACCCCTTTTAGCTCCAATCCTACACTCGGAAGAGGTCATCAAACCCAATTAACACCTGCCAATCCCTCCGTCAATCCCTCTAGGACTGGTAACCGCACATTTAATCCCCTTTACATGACCTTGTCCAAAACTCTCCAAATCCTCATAGGACAAGGCCATTTCAAACCCCTTACCTCTCAGCCTCTCCCTGATCCTCTTCCATCCCGGTATAATGCTGTCAAGTACTGTGCCTTTCATCAACAAACCGGCCATGACAATGGCGGTTGTTTTTGTCTTGGCCATGAAGTTCAAGATTTGATTGACAATAAGGTCATCACTCCACCGGGTCCTACAAAGTCTATCGACATTGGATCAATGAACTGGGGGGATAATGTGACTACGTGATCGGGGATAAACCACCTGCTGATGGCGCTCATTTTACTCCAGATGTGATGGATGGCACGCACTTTTTAGCACTTTGAAAATGTTGTTTATTTTACTTTTGGACTTGGGTGTTGAGTTAGTCTTGTTGTTTTAAGTCAGTCTTGTTATGTTAAAGTCAGGTGATTTCGGGCGTGTTAACTCAGACATCACATCACTGTTTTGTTTTATTTATCTTTTTCACTCTTTGAGTCTGTTTTTACCATTGAGCCAGTTGCGCCAGAAGATCTGAATGAAATGACAGTACTTTTCCACTTACTTCTACTGTGCCTTTAAATCGTTACATTGACCAAAAATTTTTTCAAAACCGTTTCCGAAACTGTGGTAAAAACAAAGAGAAAGGAATTACTCGGGATTTGTAAAAAATTGATTGATTAAGAGTAAGAGAGGCGTGCTACATGTTTGTTAATGTGAGTACTGAGAAGGATCCTAGCTATATCCAGATTGGTTCTACATTGTCTTCAGAAGAGCACGAGACTAGTCACTTTATTAAAAGATTTCAAAAAATGCTTTGCATGGTCCTACGAAGACATGCCTAGAATTGATCTTGAGATTGTACAGCATAGGATCACTATTGGCCTTTAGACTCGACCGTTGATGCAGAATGCTCAAATAATCAACCACAATGTGAGGCTTGCATGGCCGAATTCGAAGCAGCCCTTGAACTAAGGGCAATAAGGTCAGATGTGATCAAATGAAGCTTGAATAGTTGGACTAGAAGCAGGCCTTGAACTAGGGGCAAAAAGGTCAGAGGTGCTCGAAGATTCCAAACTGGGTCATTTCTTAAACCAATGAAGACTGGCAAGAAAGCCAAATCCTAGAATTTGAAAGAAGAAAATTTATTACTGAAAGGACAATCGAGTTCCTATCCACAACATTAGGGGGCAAATTCAGACCTGATTGGATGGGCTCATCACCATCAGTGAACAACAACCATTCTCTTGGATTCAGATGGCTTAGAGATCCTACGACTGATCAACATGGACAAGTTAAACTTTTCTGTCCTTGAGAGGCTCGTTGGATCGAAAACCCGGAAGGGCAACCCAGGCAAAAGTTAGAGCAAGACAAAAAAAAGAAAAAAGAACAAAAATGCAAAAATGGAAACAAAGAACAAAAAAGAAAAGAAAAGAAGAAGAAAGAAAAATGAAAAGGAAAAATAAAGCTCGCAAGGTTGAAAACCCAGAAGCGCGGCTTTGGCAAAAGTTAGAGCGTAAAAGGAGAGTGTTAATACCCGAGTACACCTTAACCCCTCGGAACTATGTGCGGCCTGATTCCCATCTTTGGGATACGTAGGCAATTTTATCCTGAAGCTCAACCCCAACAATTTTTCAACCTCCTTGTCTCATCCATGTTGATTAGCTTACCCTTGTTCAACATGGCTATCCTATTCATGTGCAAATTGGCTCATCTTTGTGCTCATCTCCGTTCAAAATCGATTGTCTATTCCATTAGAAGGATTCAGCTGTAAGAAAATTCAAGTTCAGAACTGGGGTTGTGCATCTCAAGAGTTAATTCCTTGTTGGTCAGGTAATGGCCATTTGCAAATAGTTTTGAGGATTTTTAGTGAAGTTGACTAATTCTCTTGAAAATTGTTTTATTTTTCCAAAATTGGACCATTTCTTGGACCCCAAAAGGAAAATTTTTAGTGCTCATAGCCTGATTTACATGATTTCAAAGCAGAAAGTTGAACAAGCATGTTAATCTAACTCATATGCTGGTCAAAATTGTTTTAGTAGAAAGCCAAAAACAAAAACAAAAATGGTCAAAATGATGAATAAGGGGCACAGTCGAGTCAGGTTTTTTGTCTTTTCCCCATTATCAATACACTCGCCAGAAAAGGACACAACTGAAGCTAGCAGCAGAGGCCAAAAAACTCTCTTATCCTCTCTCGAGCAGTGAGGTATCGAATGAAGTGTGAAGCACGAATGTTGGATACAATCCCCCTCATAAGGTCCACAACTTCCAGCTTATCCATTTGCCACATCTGGGAAGGGATAAAAAAAATAAAAGAGATTAAAGAATAGAGAGATGTGCGATGAGAGAAAAAGTAAGGAAATGGATTTTCAGAGAAAATAGAGATTGAGTGCCAAAGTGACGTGAGAATCATAAATAAGAAAGGGTAGGAAACAATACCTGAAGAAGCAGGCTCCCCATGAACCAAGAGGTCTCTCGTTATTGGAACACATCCGAGTGTTGTGTTTGTTGTTTTTGTTTGTCTCGATTATTGTTTTGAGTCGTTTTGAGTGTAAATAAATGTGTTTAGATTGTTTTACTTTGCTTTTCCTTTGTTGAGTCATTTTGACTATGGTCAGTAATAGGCTCAATACCCGGTTAAGAATTCATTCTTGGTTTCAGTTTCAAAAATAAATCGTTTTGTGCTCAAAGTGTTGTGTCATTCCCAACATGATGTATAAAACAGAATTTCTTTCTTTCAGAAACTGCAGGGTCCAACCTCGATCAAAAGAGAGAGCAATAGAACAAGGACCTATCTAAAGCAACATAGGCTTTGGACCTCAAAGCAAGAGAAAAGAGAGAAAATTAGAGCAACTGAGTTTGTTTCAATTTCAGAAAAATTCCGAGATTGCATTCTAGATGCACCTTCTTAGGCCTTGTCTTTACTCCAGAGTATGAGTGTACCATTACCTTTACCTCAAGCTCAAGCTCAAGCTTGCTTCAAGCTAGAATGGCAATCAAAGTGCTATCCTCGAAAACCATTCCCCATCAGAGGTATCTTAGTTGTGTTTGCAATGAGTTCCTAGGAGACCAACTGTGACGGTGGAAACTCGAGTTCGAATGGCGATGCCTAGAACACAAAGGTTTGGAATTTCCGAGACTAAAGTTTGGTTTAAATACCCAGGGGTGTATCCCCGGCTTGAAATCCGTATAGAAGCCCCATAGATTGAGATAGCATGTGTGCACCTTAATTCTGGATATTGAACCAACCTAGTCTGTCACCCCGTTGGAGAATAGAGAAAGTTATAAATATGATCAAGAAGAAAAGTGGCATCCATGGCTTCTACATGCAGAGGTTGCCCCTTGTCAGCATTTGAGGGCCTTTGAACTGTGAGCTGAAGGTTAGAGTTCTAAGAACACAAGAAGGAGATCCCCGTCAAAGTAGAGTGGTCATCGCCACTCACCTCATGAGGTACTTTCTAAAGTGCCACTATTTTTGTTTACTGTATTTCCTGTACATCTATCGCACAATCTCATCATACTTTTTGCATCCATCGTATCTGTAGACGTCCCCGAACGTCCCGGGAGGGAAATCCCGTGGTATTCATTGGGCTCACTACAGTTCAGGACTCAATGTCACGGTCCTATATCTAATCTCGTAGAGTGCAATGCAAGACCGATGAAATCATCAAAGAGTCCAAATCCGGCAAATCGTTTTTGAAAACAAATTTTTTTGAAAGAAGTGCCAGACATGGACTGCTTTGCCAGATACAGAGTCGCCACCTAAATATTTTATTTTGAGAAATTTAGGAAACCCTGACTCGTTGCCAAAGGCCACCTGTCCGTCATCACCAAAGTTACCTCGGCTCGGGAACTTGGGTACGATTGGGGAAGGTCACTTCGTGAGCACCCCCACTCGCCCGATCAAAGATCGGCCTCTACTAACCATGATATCTAGTTTGGAAAATATTATGCGTTCTTATTCCGGTTATTAGCCTAGATTTACTATTTGATGCGCACAGCATACAAGTATAGACTGGGTCGCCTGAATTAGAACAACACATCTCATGTTTGTTTTGAAAATGGTTTGCTACTCGCAAGTAGGCTTAAAATGCAGATTTTGTCACCCTCAGGTGGGCTTAGAAAACAAGATGATTTGCCACTATCTAGTGGGCTTAAAACTCGCATTTAATGAATTGTTCCAATTCGGATAACCCAACCTTCACCCACAGACATTCAGGCAGGTATATCATATAAGCACATAGCCTCATGGTAAGCATGCTATCATGGCAGTCACTCACACACATGCAAGGATGGTAAAGCATAAAACTTACCGAGTACTCCAAGCCAAAACAGAAGCTATGTTAGAAATCCATGCATGATCCTAACTATACAGAAATGTCTAATGCAACACATGCAAAAATGCAACTAAGATAGGCTCAGCTATTCTAAAGATGGGGTATGAAATACTACAACTAACAAGTATTCAACTCGGAATTGAAATACAATGCAGTTAGTATGGTGCACCGAGCCCGGTGCATGCAAGACAGATGAATGAATGCAAACATGCTATCATAATGTATGCTATTTGAAACATGTCCTAATCTAACCATCATAAGCTGGTAAATAAAAGGGAGGAAGACGTGGGGTTGGAAGACATACATCACACGCACGCACACTTATTACAATTGTGCCCTCGCTCGGAGGGTCCGAAAGAATAATGCAGTCCAAATAAATAGTTACAGTCCGGAATAAATAATTAAATATTACAAAACCCTAATTAATTAACAAATTAACTAGGAAAGCGATAAACTAGCATTTAAGCTTATGGACTGCCTCAGCTCTGTTCCGAATGGTGGAATGATGCATGCTTGAATTGCCTGGCGCGAAAATCTATTGCGATGCCCGATTCGCCTCTGTCTGCAATTGTTTTCAGAATATTGCGTAACGCTCCAGAAGGCCGCTGACTTCTGATTTACTGCAACAGAGAGCAACAAAGGGGCATGGCAAAGTATTTCACACATATATGCATGACTACTCTTCTAGGAGTGTAGTCCTCGATCTTCGTGCTACCAATCACGCATATCGATGCATGATGGTCGAGGAATCGAATTGGACGGCTCAATATGAAATGAATGCACATGAAAATACAACAAGACCTAAACTCCATCATGGGTAATCCGGTGTGTCGGCGATAGGGAATTGAGACACGTTCCGTCACTCGGAGTACGAAACGTCTCTCGTTTCCCGTGCTTAGGCTAACTCCTATCCCAAACACAATGCAAATGAGATGGCATACATAATGCGACTAACATACAACCTAGCATACGCAATGCTATGAAATGGCATACACAATGCTCAATGTAACATGGCATACACAATGCTCTAACATGCAACCTAGCATACACAATGCTATGAAACGAAACGGCATACACAATGCATGATGGACTTATACCAACATGAGTGGATCTCAGCCACACTTACATCAGTGGCCATTAGATGAAAATGAGATGACCGGAATGCGTGCACACATGCACGCAAATTGAGGACCGAACCTAAGGCATTAAATGCCACTCTACCAAAACATGGCAAGGATGAAGCATGGCATTCAAACATGTAAATTTTCAGCACTGAAACATAATGCTAAATGATCCCGAATCATGCAAACATGGCACCCGATGCATGGAGTAAGCCCCGAAACTCAAAACTAGGCACATGTATTGACTTGTAGCTATACAAAGCATGCATCATTTGACCATGAAGCACAAAGATAGAGCCAAGGCAGTCCCAAAACATGAACATTTCTAGTTCAAAGCATGACCAAAAGATGCTAGCATGATGGACTAAAATAGCGTGCAACTTTGACTAGCAAACATGGTTTACATGGGATGCATATGAAGCATATAAAATCTCACCAAACTAGCAAAAATCAGTGAATAAAACATGTCAAATATGTCCAAATAATCACTGAAATACAGCCAACATGTGCAAAAATGAGGGGCTTCTTTAGAAGGGCATACAAGGGGTAATTAAGCACATGCATCAAGGACACTTAGCATGGCACAACCAACTCTGGAAATCAAATATGAAAGCCCTAAAACTCACCAAATTGACCCTGAATTTGGTCTAGGGAACATGCAAAGAAAGGCCTCTTTGAAGGGCCTTGAATGGGATTGGTCTACACATGCAACATAGACCTAAAATATGGCAAAATGGGCCTTGGAAAGAGCCAAGGCAGACCTCATACCCTCATAATGAGGCCTGGAAAGTGACTTCGATGCATGCAAAATAGGGTCCCTTTGGGAGGCCCAAAAGATCCCCAAACAAAACAAGGAGAGAGGGGGTCACCCCCCTCTAATTTTGGCCCTCAAAAATGCATCAAAGCCACTGAAAATCCACTAGATTTCAGTGGCTAAGAGGCCAAATCATGGCCAATGTAAGTGCTCTAATGCATGGCCCTAATCATGAAGGAATGAAGCATGCATAGGGGAAGATGATCCCAAACAGAGAATAGACCTTAATCAAACATAAAGATGATATCAAAACAAGATTTTTTTCAGTTTAGGTCTAGGTCTAAAATGGCTCACAAATAAGGCTAATGTATCATGCAAAAATAGCCCTAAAAGAGAGATTGAACAAACAGGGTAGCAAAAGGCCTCAAACAGCAAAGAGCCCTTCAACAAAGTTGAAGAGGGACTCAAAAAAAGATACTTTACAGTTTATGGAAAATCTCGAATATGCTCACAAGTAAGGCTAAAATATGATACAAAAATAGCCCTAAAAGAGAGATAAAGGGAAAGGGGCAGTAGATGGCCTCAAAAAGTAAAGAGCCCTTCAACAAAGTTGAAGAGGGGCTCAAAACAAGATATTTCAAAGTTTGGCTTGAAGCCCAGAAATGCTCAAAAATAGGGCTAATATATCATGCAAAATAAGCCCCAAAAGAGGGATAAAGCACAAAGGGGGAGTAGAAGAGTTCAAACCGAGAAAAGTCCTTAATCAAACTTGAAGGTGAGCTCAAAATAAGACTTTTTTTAGTTTAGTCAGAAGCCCAAAAATGTAAGAAAAATGTGCTAAGATATAGAACAAAATAGTGCAAAAATTGGGAGAATAGGAGCTTACCGTTGTAGCCCAACTTTCCAGTAGCCTTTGGTCCAAGGAAATGAGCTTTCAACCTCTGCAAATGACTTCCAAGGGGCTGGAATGGATGATGGTGGTGTGGTGCTATGGGTTGTAGTGTAAATGGACCAAGGAAGTTAGGGTTTTGGAGTTTGGAATAGTAGCAATGGAGGTGGGAGGTGATGAGCCTTAAGCAAAAGTGTCTCAGTAGCCAAGATGAAGAGGAGGGGCTCTCTTATAGACAAGAGAGGCCAAAGCTTCCCGTGGAAGCTTGAAAGATCTTCCATACACGTGTATGGAGGATGCACCAAATGATCTCCAGCTGGCACAGCTGGATTACACTCAAAGAGAGGAAAAGCAATAAGCAGGCCAGCCAGTTCAAGTGGCCGGCAGGCCAGTTCAAGTGGCCGGCCGGCCACTCCCCCTGGTCGTTCGACCAGGGGTCAAAAGGTTCAAGAACAATTGCTGGTCGGCCTACCCAAAAAGGTGGCCTCCCAGATGAGTAGAACACAGCCCTGTGGAGAAAAACCAGAAAATGTGACCTAGGAGAGAGAAAAGCTAGCTTTTTAACAAGGTTCAAAAGGGTCAAGAAGAATTACTGGTCGGCCTACCCATATTGGTGGCCTCCCAGATGAGTAGATCACCATGGTGGTATGAAAAGCCAGAAAATGTGGCTCAAAAGTGGAAAAAACCAACTTTCTGTCAGAAAAATCGGCTTTTGGAGAGAGAAAATGAGAAAACTAGCTTTTCAGGGGAATAAGTGGCCGGCCACCATCCTACCACTTCCCTAACAGTGAAAATAAGGTCCCTACCAAAAATGGACCAAAACGGATGCAAAACGAAGGTTCGGGGGCCAAAACGCGCGGTCGGGGCCTCGAAAACAGGTTGTTAGGCACCGAAAATGGCGTATGACCATGAAGGTGGTCTCCCGGGCCACAGTGTCCCTCTAAAGGGAGGAAATAAGGTGTGTGCCAAAAATCGGAGCAAACGGAGGTAGTTAAGCGGTCCCAAACCGAGGCACACGACTGACGGCTCCGAAAACCAGAAACCGGGCTCCAAATGGAAAAAATGGCCTACGACCACGAAACGTAGCCTACGGCCACTGAGAGATGGTCTACAAGACCTCTCCCTCCCTTCGGGAAGAGAAAACAGAGAAAATAGAACCTGGTTCGCAAACCGAGGCGAAGCACAAAAGAGCCTCGAAGTCTAGAGGCAAGGAACAGTGAAAATCAGGTCGAGCACAATATACAACATCACCGAGCGCTCAACTGGTGACGTCTAAGTCTTAAGGTCGGTCAAAAATGGGTTGTCTACAGTTGTCCCTCTTTGACAGAACTCGGAAGTCATACGTGACGGGAGTGAATGTCAAAGCCCAGAGACGACCCATTTTTGATGAGGCCAAAGACTTAGACAAACATACAAGATAACAAAGATGTGCCCGCAGGCATGCCTGCAGGCAGGGGCAAAATGCAAAATGATGTGCACAAAGCCAGATATAACTCATGATCATGCAAAGCAGCAAGCTATAATGAAGCAAATATACGCAATAAATGCAACAGTGTTAAGTAAAAATACAAAGCAAACTACATTACATGCAGAAAGGATATAAGAAGATTATGCAATCTTAGCGAGCATGTGCGATAGATACACAAAAGTGGACGAGGTGTGATAGATACACAGAGTGAGTAAGCATGTGCGATAGACATACAAAGCGAGTGTAATGATAGATACACTAAAGTGAACATGTGATGGATACACAGAGCGTGCGTGTAATGGATACACAAAGTGAATGTGTGTGATGGATACACGAAGTGAATGTGTGATAGATACACAAAGTGAGCATGTATGATGGATACACGAAGTGAACGTGTGACAGATACACAAAGTGTGATAGATGCACTGAGTGAACAAGTGTGATAGATACACTAAAGGTGAACACAAAGTGTGATAGATGCACTTAGTGAACAGAGTACGATTGATATACTAAACGTGAACACGAAGTGTGATAGATGCACTAAGTGAACAGAGTATGATTGATATATTAAATGTGAACACGAAGTGTGATAGATGCACCAAGTGAACAGAGTATAATTGATATACTAAATGTGAACACGAAGTGTGATAGATTCACTAAGTGAACAGAGTATGATTGATATACTAAATGTGAACACGAAGTGTGATAGATGCACCAAGTGAACAGAGTATGATTGATATACTTAATGTGAGCACGAAGTGTGATAGATGCACTAAGTGAATAGAGTATGATTGATATACTAAATGTGAACACGAAGTGTGATAGATGCACCAAGTGAATAGAGTGTGATTGATGTACTAAATGTGAACACGAAGTGTGATAGATGCACCAAGTGAACAGAGTATGATTAATGTACTAAATGTGAACACGAAGTGTGATAGATGCACCAAGTGAACATTGATATACTAAATGTGAACACGAAGTGTGATAGATGCACCAAGTGAACAGAGCATGATTGATATACTAAATGTGAACACGAAGTGTGATAGATGCACTAAGTGAACAGGTGTGATGGATACACAAAAGGTAATGAAATGTGATGGATACACTAAAGTAAATGAAATGAATATGTGCATGATAGATACACAAAATGAGGATGTGTGTGATAGATACAGAAAACGAGAATGCGTGTGATAGATACAGAAAATGAAAGAAGTGTGATTGATACACTAAGTGAAGAGAGTGTGATTGATACACTAAATAAATGAAGTGTGATTGATACACTAAGCGAACGAAGAAAGTGTGATAGATAAACTAAGGGTGAATTAGGTGTGATTGATACACTGAAGAAATGAAGTGTGATTGATACACTAACTGAACGAAGTGTGATTGATACACTAAATAAAGGATCTCAAACAGAACTTCTTTGAATGAACCGTACATACAATATCGTGCATGAATGAGAAAAAAACTTGGTAGGTACAATACAATACAATGCATGATGTTTAAGGAACGCAATAAACAAGCGTAGCGGCGCTTTAAAAAGCACCTCATGGGGTGAGTGGCGATGAACCACTCTACTGTGACGGGGATCTCCCCTCGTGCTCTTCGAACACTTACCTTCAACTCACAGTACAAAGGCTCTGAAATACTAACAAGGGTTCTTCACGTAGAACACTTTGGATGCTGCCTTTCTTCCTGATCATATTCACAACTTTCCCTATTCTCCAACGGGGTGACAGACTAGGTTGGTTCAGTATCCAGAATTGAGGTGCATACACGCTATCTCAACCTATGGGGCTTCCACACAGATTTCAAGCCGAGGACACGCCTCTGGGTATTTAAACCAGACTTTAGTCACGGAAATCCCGAACCTTTACGTTCTAGGCATCAGCCATTCGAACTCTAGTTTCCACCGTCACA